>JAOTRQ010129635.1:0-18678 GCA_028565875.1 Hoplisoma paleatum | reverse complement strand
TCGACTATTAGTCGATTAGTTGGAGTAAATGATGACCACTGGTCGACCAACAAAATCCTTGGTTGTGGACAGCCCTAATAATAAGCAATAAACTTTGTTTTTGGAGGCTTTTTAGGAGGCAGAAATAAGTTTACTCCGATGAGTTACATCTGTGTAACATCTTTTGTAGCTTCGCAATGAGTTAGTGCTTTTCTCTACTTAAAAATGATCTAAACCTTTTTTGTTGCTTTCACTGCCGGGTCTCATCTGTTTGCCTGTTGGTTTTCCTAGACACTGATGGCTTAGTGGTTAAGGTACGGGGCCAGAGACCAGAAGGCCACAGTTTCAAGCCCTACTACCATCAAGTTGCCACTTTTAAGTTGCTTTTAATAACGGTGTCTGCTATCCACCGGCTGCTATCCACCACCGTTATCCAAAGCAACTTTTAATCACAACTGAACACTATTTTTTAGCACTTGAGTGTTAAGGCCCCTGCAAAGGGGCCCAGCAGTGGCAACTTATTGGTATTGGGGCTTGAAACGGTCTTCTTAATGCTGAAAATGTAAAAAAGTAGCAGTCTGAGCGATTCCGTCTCGACTGTGCTCTATATGGCTTACTGTAACAGTACTGAGGCATCAAGTGTGTAGTGAACCTGGTACTCAATGACCTGTTCCTGAAAAGTACCCAGTTTCTGTTGTGTGAATTGGAACGCAGCCCTCAGCTTGTTTACAACACACACTCACAGTCTGAAAAACACAGTGAGCTGGATATAACGGTACATATTAAACAATCATTTTTTTGCATAATGGTTTCTATTTTACTTTTATATTTTTGTGCTGTACTGTTGTTTAGTCTTTGTTCTGTCTTGCACTATTTGTAATGTTTGTATAGGTCTTGGTTTTCTTCAGTCACTTTTAAGTATTTTAAGTCTTGTTATTGTTCTTATTATACTTTCGGCTACGTAGTGTCCCTCCATTGACATCTCCCACAGTTGTGCCTGTAACCGTGTTCATAGAGTCACACTTCTCGATGTCTGCAGTGACTCGGCCATAATAGAGCACCGAGATCACAATGACTCCACCGCCGCCTCCGCCCTGCTCTCCACCTCCTATTGAAAATCCTCTCTGGAGACCAGCGAAGATAAGCTATCATGTGTCGGGCCTCGTCACAGCTCGCTGTCTTTTTTTATTATTCACTCCTGAGTTCTGCCAAAAACAATGATGTCATCCGTGTTACCATGGAGCGCGGACAGGCGAGCCGAAACACGCCGGCCAGAAAAATAGGGCACTTGTGGGATGGGCTCATTTCTGCTACTATGCTTCTCGAGAAACATTAAACATGGGCTGCAGCTCTCGAGTATTCTTGTAATCAGATGTTCTGCCGATTACTCTTGCAGTCGAATGTTCTTGAGTTCTCTTGCATGTCCTCTCTGTGTCCTAAACCTCGTTTAGGAACTTGAATCGGTGAATAGCGACACTGCTCTCTGCTGTTTATGAAAGAAGATTGTTCACAAAATGAATCATGTGATTTGAGACTTCTGGAGGAATCAGCATTTAGCAACATTTAGCATTCGATCAGTTAGCAGAGTTTTGAGATCATTTTTTTCACACCTAAACATTTAAAGGATCCGGAGCTTCTCCCAGCAGGCCGTGTTGAACTCTGTTTGGCTGCGCTCGGTGAATGAACTGCAATCGGGGTCGTGCTAACCTCATCCTGAGCGGAAAGTCCCAGCGAGTTGTTCTCTGCCAGTTGTAATTTTCCTGCTCTCCTCCCACAGTACTGTAAATATACTCGCCAAAGCTCTCAGACCAGCACGACGGCCAATCGGCAGCTCCCATCTGCCCCTGCGCGGATCCAGACGTGTTTTTTATATACCACTTGTATCGCGATGGACTTCGCTTCGGCGTAGATCAAAGGAATCGAGCGGACCTTTGATTTGCCAGGATCAAGATGGCTCAATGTTGTTCTGTTATTAAAAGGAGTGCCTTTTGCGTGCATTTTATTTTTGAGCAATCGAGGGTTAAAAGGCTTGCTCAGGGGCCCAACCGTGGCAACTTGATGGTGGTGGAGCTTAAACCGGCGACTTTCTGATCTTTTACCTTGCACATTTAAACACAGCTAGTGCCCATTCTATTGAACTATTAAACATATTAATAGGTTATTAAGTGGACAAAAATATCCAGACACCCTTCCTGATTTCAACGCCTAAACCAAGTCGGCCGTTCCCGTTTCTTCATGTTATACCTCTTACGATTCTCTGCGAAACGGGTCTAAGAATGTTTACCGCAAGATCTGAGCAAAACACCGACAACCAAACGTGCTACTCCATGATCCCAGATGTCTTTACTATTTGAGCTTTGTTTATTCGAAGCTCTTGTTTTGAAGCTTTTTCTTATTGTTGACGCATCGTGGGTGAGCATGACAAAAGTGACGCAACTGCGGTGGCTCCACCCATACATGTTGACCATCTAATTTGTAATTGTTTGCACAAATAAGCGAAATGAGCTTCGGCAAGAAGAACGATTGTAGCAGGTCTAGACATTTATATAACACCGCAAGATTTTAAAGACACACGTTATGTTAAAAAAAATATTCGGATAAAACTATTCGTGAAAAGCGATGACCGTGTACAAATAAATGTGATTTACACATTGTGTAATCTCTCTCTCTCTCTCTCTCTCTGGCCCAGTATGAACACAAACAGACCGACACCATTTTTTGTGCTCATGTACGTACACTTCAGACCTTTTGGGGGTTCACTCGCAGTAGGCGGAGTCATGAGCTTTGCTCAAACTTGTACTTCTTGATGGTGTGTAGTGATCCTGTTGCCCCCGAGCTGTGGGTTTGAATCTCAGCAGGTGCAGAGGAAGAGGATTAGTCTTTACTGAAGCTCTGTGATGGATGTGTGATCAGTTTGTTGGTCTGTCTGATGGTCGAACTGCTCACCTCTCTCTTACGGTCGGTCTGTCTGTCTGCTTATGTCTCTCTGTTCGTCCATACCTCTGTCTATCTCTCTGCCTGCCTATATATTGATCTGTCTGTCTGTCTGACTGAATAATGAATGGAGTCGTTTACTGTGTGTCCAGGCGAGGCGGCTCTGCGGGGCGAGTCCAGGATGCAGACCATGTCCTCGGCGGTCAGTAACCACAGGACGGCTCCTCCTCCCATCAGCCCCAGCAAGAGGAAATACAGCGTCGAGCTCGCCGACGACTCCATCGACCCCAACGAGCACGTAGCCAAGATGAGCCGGCTCTTCGCCACACACCTGTACGTACCACCGCTGTGTGCGTTTACTCATTCACATCTTTACCTGAGTACACAACACACTGATCTCCATGATCACCCATCACAAAGGTGTCACGGTAACCATAGTCAAATATAGATTTATTAATAAACTTTTTTTTGGTTGTTGTTGTTGGAAGTTAGAACAGAAGCCAACTTTGCAACTCATATAAAGAGAAAAGAAAACAACGTGGTACCATCAACAAGGCTTTCAGATTCCTATTAGTCCAGACGTTTGACCGAGCACAACACGTGGTCCGACGGCTGTTTTGGTTGCATGTCCATATTACCCTGACCGTGCACACACACACACACATTCTCGACATTCCTGTCCAGCTCAGATACAGCGGCATCTAGTCATGAGACACGACGGTTCAGCAAGACCAACTCATGAGTCACGAACCCAGAACCTAAACCTTCTCAACATGGCCGAGGGTTTACATCCTCACTCTCAGAATGAGGAGTCATCTACGGGGCCCGCTCTGCAGGACGTTTTTCTAAACGCAGTAGTTATTTTACTGCTAGATGTCGGAATATAAACCTTATCTTGCAAATCAGGTCGATCGTAGAACCTTTCTCATGTAATGTTTGTCTACATGTATCTATGTAGATCTGGATGTTTCATTTTTAAACTTCATTGTAAACAACCAGTGCGAAAACGGTTCTGCCATTTTTCATGTAAATATGTCCTACATCAAGGGGCTCCACACTAGGCTGTAAAGTACCAGCCGGAATTTTATATACTCGTCTTGAGAGTCTTAACTGTAAATAGATTGTGCACTTGCGAAGCTTCATTTCTATTAGTTTTTTTTTACAGCCCGTAAAAAGCTGTTTTGTCGGCGCGCTGCTCGGGTGGCTTCGGTATACAGCAGGTTTTTTTTTCATTCCGCACTTGTAACATGTGCAGAATCGCAGATCTCAGCAGCACCACTTCGGCCCGTGAATAAATAGCCTTTGATAGTTTAAAAGCCGTTTTTGTCCACTATTAAAACAATAGCAAAAAGTTGCACCGGATGGCGCTTGTGTGTCCTGTAATTCGTAGACGGTGGTAAAGTTCTGGGCTCAGATTTTACAACATTTAGGACCTGTAAAAAAATGTACAGAAAACAGAATCGAGATTTTTGCTTCTCTTTAGGTTTTGTAAAATGAACTCTGATCATTCGTCTGCCGACTTTGTTCTGACAGGTTATTTAGGAGAACTCGAATCGCTCGACACCCGACACCCCGGGCTAAAGGCAGCAGTGGAGGCAGCTCGGGTTTCTATTATTGTACACGGGTAGGAAGGGCGAGCCCCAGCAGCCGGAGCGAGAGGAGACATGGGGGTTGGGAAAATGACTCGATCTTTCCTTCGCGCTCGAACTCCACGCTGAACTTATTGGAGCCGGATTAATGTAAAAATAAATATAAAGACAAGATGAAGTAAACAGACAGACAGATCTTGTCTTTTTTCATTTATGGGATTAACAATCCATATGAAACTTTTTTTAATATGGCTTTTTAATCCCATGTAAACATGTTGTTTGACTTTTTTTGGACCCCATGGAAATGCAGCAGTGTTGTTGGCGTTTGTCGGAGGTTCATCTCCCTGAATTCGTTTGATGTGCTGAGAGTGTTTTCGTCACTAAATTCTCTGCGCATACACAGTGACGCACCGAAATGGGAGCTGTAGTTTGTCAAATACCAATTAATGTGTGTGTATGTGTGTGTCAGAAGTACAGGGTCCGATTTCGTTTCTTTGCTCAGGAGTCTCGTTCTGTTCTTGCCTTTCTTCTTCTTATAAGCCATGTTTGTGAGTTCTAGTTCTTAGTTCGAGTTCTGAAAGAGTTCAGATGGAATACCAGAACTTTCTGCTACCACACATGAGCAGAGATCCTAACCTCTTTGGTTTGAATCTTGTCGTGCAGGCCGTTTGGCTGGACACCATCCTAGCCATCCTGATCATAGGTCAC
This sequence comes from Hoplisoma paleatum, assembly GCA_028565875.1. Lineage (NCBI taxonomy): Eukaryota > Metazoa > Chordata > Actinopteri > Siluriformes > Callichthyidae > Hoplisoma > Hoplisoma paleatum. Next base: position 13,468 of record JAOTRQ010129635.1, on the reverse strand, counting down.
ATCTGAATCACATCGTAGGTCGAGTGTATCACACTTTTCACGTTTACTTTAACAGGTATTAGAAAGTCAAACATGCACTTAAGTTTCTTCCCTGGAATTCCTGACATTTACTCGTCATCTGCTGCGTTTGAGGATTAACAACGCGACTGAAAACGCAGCAGCAGATTTAGTGAAAGTTGGAAGAGGATTCGGGTGATCACATGATACACGACGTCTTCCTCGCTGAGCAGAAACAAAAGCGCCTTTATCCTGAAGCCTAGAGCGGCTAATGTGTGTGTGTGTGTGTGTGTGTGTGTGTGTGTGTGTGTGTGTGTGTGTGTGTGTGTGTGCATGTGTGTGTGATTTGTCAGATGCAGAGTTGTAAATGCTACAACCTCCAGTGAAATGCTTTTATGATTGCTCAGCCACAATAGTATTAATGTAAATGTGTAAAAATATGCAATTATATTCAAATACAAACGGTTATGTAACAATGAACATGGAAAAAGAGTAGAAAATGTACAATTTATGTGTTACACACACAAAAAAATACATTATAAGAATATGTAATAGAATATAAAGGCGGTGACCCGAGTAAGGTGATCCAGGGCTTTCTGAGTGAGCATGTTCTCCCCATGTCTGCATGGGTTTCCTCTCTTTGTCCAGACATGCACTCGGGTTAACTGAAGGTCCTGAGTTCGTCTTGTGTGTGTATGTGTGTGTGTGCTGACCTCTCTGATGCACAAACGAGTCGTGATCGTTTCTGACCCGTCACCCAGAGCCGGTCCGTTTCTCACTGGAGTTGAACGTGGATGCCCTCAGTGCCTGCTGGGAAATTTCACAGCGAGTATTTCTCATAGCTCTGGAAGCAGTCCGATGGGGAGTGGAGGAGCGCCAGGGCCGAGGTGGCGGCCTGATGAGCTCATCACACACGCATTCTTGCAGTGTGTGTGTGTGTTTGTGTTAGGGGGCGGGGCTCTGAACATGATTGTCTACTGTTATGTAATAGGATTTATGATACACATTTTTCAATGTGTAGTATTTGTTTTAAATATTATATCACTTAAAAATTAGTTACAATGTTAATATGTATTTAAAAACCCTTTCATGTATCTAAATAATGAGGTTGGTAAATTAAAGCCTCGTTTGGTAGGAAATCCCACAACCTGGCTATTATATGTTTTGACATCGACCAGGTGAGGTGTTTAATGCGCTCGCCACTAGTGTGCACTGGCTAGGATGGTGTCCAGCTGACCGGCCACTACGACATGATTCAAACCAGAGAGGTCGAGATCTCTGCTCTGGTGTGGTAGCAGAAAGTTCTGCTGTTCCACCTGAACTCGACTGAGAACTCACAAACATGGCTTATAGGAAGAATAAAGGCAAGAACAGAACGAGACTCCTGACCAAAGAAACAAAACCGGACCCTGTCATTCTGACACACACACACACACACACACACACACAGTTAATCTGACAGCGGCGTGGCTGATGGGAAACAGCGCTCCATCGAGCCCACATCTCTCAGAGTTTCCAAAACTCCGTCCTGTGCGAGGTTGTGTTTGTATCCTGCGGTTCAGCCTTTCCTCGCCTTGATTCCTTCCAGATGTTTCCTGTATCTCTAAGGGCGAGGTTGCACCGACTCAAAGCAGGAACCAGCGCGCCAAGATCGCGCCGAGTTTTTTCCCTCCTCCTGCTAAAGCCATTACGAGAAAATGTCCTCGGCTTTATCGTCTCTGGGTTCTCCCAGCGACATAAAACCCCGACCAGAGAGAGGCTTGCCTACCTCAGAGCCTCGAACCTCAGCGATGCACGAGCGCCCTGGACACGGTGGGATTCCTCACAGCCTGAACTTTAAATACGACCATAAAACGACACGAGTTATTGTTGAGTTTTTTATTGGAGCTGAAATATTAGCCGGATCATTTTTACAGTGCGGTTCTCGCTCCGTGGCTAAAATTAAATCGCCGGGCCGTGATGTCACTGCTCGTTCCCGCTAATTGTACGTCGCGTAGAAACCGGCGTCCTCGTAAAAGACCGTAAAGGGAAAAAAAAAAGAAATGGCTCCATGCCTCTGAGGTTAGCGTTCTGGCGCTGTGTGTTTTCCCACCGCGTTCGAGCCAGATCTGCCCCCGAAACATCATTCGAACCCATAAAAGTGACTCTCTGTAGAGCCATAAACGTCTTCATGTCGAATTTAACCCTTTCATTTCTATTCCGACTTAAGACTTGACCTCCCATGTGCAATTTAAAATGTTTAATTGTAGCTGTAAACTCATAAATCTAATAATAAAAGGATTCTTTTTTTAAATTTTGACTTATTAACCTAAACATGAGGGAGAAGCACCTGTCCGCATTACATGTCCCACAATTCCCTGCAGCATCTAATTAGTATCAGTTTATGGTGCCACAGAATTCGATACAATTCACAAAACTGGTTTCTCTTTACTATATTTCTATATACTATATTTTAAAAAAAGTAGTAAAATGAATTCATTTATTTATGACACCCATGTGAATCAATTCTTTCTTTCTTTCTTTGTGAATAAATTTGTTAAATCAATAGTATCAGGACTGGATTATTAAAGACGTGGTAAAATACTACTGGATAAAGTACTACATTAGTAATCGATGCGTCACCACTGACAGTGTGGCCATGTTGGGCCCTTGAGCGAGGCCCTGAACAAATAATGTTCATAAATGTTCAGCTCTTTCATCAAATTTGTCTTTAAATAAAGTTCTTAAATTAAGTCTGCCCCCCCCTGCATGGTTTTCCAGAGCAGGTTCCAAAATGTTCTCGGCGTCTTGAACCTTTTTTTTTGGGGGGGGGGGTGTTAACACCCGTATGGCTTAATCACTTTGTGTAAATCATAGAAAACGTCTCGGGGCTCCTTCGTCTTCTTTATTTATTCATCTCTCTCTCACTCGACCGCGGGTCAGGTTCCAGATCCCCGAGGCATTTCATGTGGGGGGCGCCGGACCGCCTCTGTGCTCTTTTGGAAGAGATAAAAAAGTTGGGCGAGAGCTGCCTCGTCTTGTACCGCCTCGCTCAATCAGTGGAGATGAAAGGACGAGTGAAGTAAATACGAGCGAATCGCTTCTTTATTTGTCTCGTTTGTGTTTATAGCACCGCCGGAACTGAAGCAATTTAACAAAAGCACGAAGAGCTTCATCACTTAGCTTCATCACGGCTCTCAACCACAAAACGTTTTGTAATTACATGCTGCTGCTTCGGGGTTTTAAGTCTATAAAAGGTTTGGTTTCTATTTGTAACTTATATTTATTATTATTATTTGTTGAGCATTCACATCAAATACAGTTCTGGACAATTTAGTATCTTCAATTTGCCCACTTTAATCTTCATGTTTTTGGACCGTGGGAGGAAATAGGAGTACCTGGAGTACACAGACATGGGGAAAACATGCAAACACACACACACACACACTAAATATTAAACTAAAGTGTGAAGGCTCACAGGTTGTCTAGGACAGCAGGTACAACGAGATGTGCAGCTTTTGTGTCCACTTTTTGCATCATGTTTAGTATTCAGCAGGCCTGTGCAGGAAGTGGAGTGTAAAACTCCGATCGGGGAAATAATAACCGCCTGTGAGGAGTAAATCAGTCAGTAAGAGTAAAAAGGGAAGAAGGAGTCATGTGTTCCTCTCCAGCAGGTTTCATTCAGCCGCTCGAAGCTATTGGCAGTGAAATGACCGCCTTTTATTCTGTGTGTGTGTTATATGTGTGTGTGTGTGTGTGTGTGTGTGTGTGTGAGGGGGCTCGGAGGTCCTTTTCCTGCCAGTGTGGTTACCAAGAAACAAACTATTTAGAGAAACATGGTCCACACGGCTTAAAAAATATCCACTTTCCCCGAAAGAGCCGCCGTGCACTCAACATCGTGGGTTTAAATCATACGAGTGGGTTTAAATAATCCGAGTGGGTTTATATCATACGAGTGGGTTTAAATAATCCGAGTGGGTTCATATCATACGAGAGGGTTTAAATAATCCGAGTGGGATTATATCATACGAGAGGGTTTATATCATACGAGTGGGTTTAAATAATCCGAGTGGGTTTATATCATACGAGAGGGTTTAAATAATCCGAGTGGGTTTATATCATACGAGAGGGTTTATAACGTACGAGTGGGTTTATAACGTACGAGTGGGTTTATAACGTACGAGTGGGTTTTAATCATACGAGTGGGTTTATATCATACGAGTGGGTTTATAACGTACGAGTGGGTTTATATCATACGAGTGGGTTTATATCACACGAGTGGGTTTATAACGTACGAGTGGGTTTATAACGTACGAGTGGGTTTATACCGTACGAGTGGGTTTATACCGTACGAGTGGGTTTATACCGTACGAGTGGGTTTATAACGTACAAAGTGGGTTTATAACGTACGAGTGGGTTTATATCGCACGAGTGGGTTTATAACGTACGAGTGGGTTTATATAATAAGAGTGGGTTTATATAATAAGAGTGGGTTTATATAATACGAGTGGGTTTATATCATACGAGTGGGTTTATATCACACGAGTGGGTTTATATCACACGAGTGGGTTTATAATGTACGAGTGGGTTTATAACGTACGAGTGGGTTTATAACGTACGAGTGGGTTTATAACGTACGAGTGGGTTTATAACGTACGAGTGGGTTTATATCGTACGAGTGGGTTTATATCGTACGAGTGGGTTTATAACGTACGAGTGGGTTTATATCGTACGAGTGGGTTTATATCGCACGAGTGGGTTTATATCGCACGAGTGGGTTTATATCGCACGAGTGGGTTTATATCACACGAGTGGGTTTATATCACACGAGTGGGTTTATATCACACGAGTGGGTTTATATCACACGAGTGTTTACGATACGATATTAGAAGCCAAGCATCAGAACTTCATAAACACTAAACATTATATGTTTTACGTTCAGATAAAATAATCTATCTTGCTTTTTTATTTTGGTATAATCCCGATCTGAACGCCTTGAAAACCATCACACACATCACACACATCACACACATCACACACATCACACCTCCTCTTAAACACGCCGACGTCCGACGTCTCCACCCCACGTCCATTCCAGAGTGGCACAAATCGCTCGGGTTCAGGATTAAAAGCAGCACTTCCTGTCTCCAGCAGTGTTCTAATTACCCCCCCCCACACACACACACGCACAGTTTCCGCTTCACTGTCTGGCCCTGCGCTCACTCAACGCTCTACAATTCTCTTCCTGTGAGGAGTACAAAAAACAGCGCCCCTCACAGGGCCTCCGCTCATCTGACAGGAGGAACCTAAACACTCAACAAACGTTCAGATCACCAAATATCCTACTGAAGGAACCCAAACACTTACACACATCTCATCCTACACACCTACACACATACACACTTACACACCTACACATCCTACACACTTACACACATCACATCCTACACACTTACACACATCTCATCCTACACACTTACACACATCACATCCTACACACTTACACACATCACATCCTACACACTTACACACATCTCATCCTACACACCTACACATCCTACACACTTACACACCTACACATCCTACACACTTACACACATACACACTTACACACCTACACATCCTACACACTTACACACATCACATCCTACACACTTACACACATACACACTTACACACCTACACATCCTACACACTTACACACCTACACATCCACCACACTTACACACTTACACACATCTCATCCTACACACTTACACATCCTACACACTTACACACTTACACATCCTACACACTTACACACCTACACATCCTACACACTTACACACATCTCATCCTACACACTTACACATCCTACACACTTACACACCTACACATCCTACACACCTACACATCCTACACACCTACACATCCTACACACCTACACATCCTACACACTTACACACTTACACACTTACACACCTACACATCCTACACACTTACACACCTACACATCCTACACCCTTACACACCTACACATCCTACACCCTTACACACATCTCATCCTACACACTTACACACATACACACTTACACACCTACACATCCTACACACTTACACACCTACACATCCTACACACTTACACACCTACACATCCCACACACTTAAACACCTACACATCCTACACACTTACACACCTACACATCCTACACACCTACACATCCTACACACCTACACATCCTACACACTTACACACCTACACATCCTACACACTTACACACCTACACATCCTACACACTTACACATCCTACACACTTACACACCTACACATCCTACACACTTACACACCTACACATCCTACACACTTACAGACCTACACGTCATACAGACGTACACACCTACACATCCTACACACTTACACATCCTACACACTTACAGACCTACACGTCCTACACACTTACAGACCTACACGTCCTACAGACGTAAATAAACAGACGTGTCCTGCAGACGTACAGACATACACATCCTACCGACGTACACGTCCTACACACTTACACGTCCTACACACTTACACGTCCTACACACTTACACGTCCTACAGACATACGTACACACAATTAACTCATCAAACAAATCAAATCTTCAGCTTTAAACTCTGAACACCCTTCAGACCCCCGACTGTGTTCATTATATTGATATTTCTAATGTTAATCATTTTCGATCATCTTTATTCTTTTTTTACAGAGGGAAGCCATTGAACGGCGATTTTCGGCGGGAGCCTCGCGAGCGCAGTCGCAGCCCCATCGAGCATCTGCATCACGCCCACCTCTACTCGCACATGCCCAGTCTAATCATGGATCAACCCCTCGCCCTCACCAAGAACAACGCCCGGCACTCCCTCTCACCCAGCGCCATCCAGCGCCAGCAGGTGAGTCCCAGACTAAAAAAAAAATAATTACCCTGTACCCAATTTGTGTGTGTGTTTTTTTAAAAGTAAATTTTACAAACTGTACTTTTATTTGACTTGTGGACATTTTGTAATAATAATAGATAAAAGCACACTTCTTCTAAATACAGCGGCCACATTGTGATGCTCCAACAATCCATCCAGCGGTGCGGCTTCGTAGCTTAATACAGTTGTTGTATTATTACCACTTAATTAAAATGATATAACTTATATAAGTCTTATATTTAAACAATACCAGTTTCTATGCCAGTCACATTATCTTATTTTGTTGGATTTCTCTACTTTAACCTGAGTACAGTATTTTTGTATTCTCATACTCGCTCCACCTCTGGGCAAAAGTATGTGGACGGCCCTCATTTTCAACCATACCAGGACGTCCCGTAAGCTCACACTCGGGACTCCGAATTCTGACGATTCGTTTTTATGTACACAGAATCGTCCCTCTGTGATCACCTGCGCCCCTGCTAGCAATCGAAACTGTCACCTGTCTCACTGCACGGTGTCTCACAACGGCTGCTCGCCTACCGACTACCGGAGAGTCTCGAACCGTAAGTACAGGCTGAAACTCAACTCAACAACTCTTAATGTAGTCTGTTCATGCTGCTCGTCTGCTAATGTTATTATTCATTTCTTTTGTTTACTAAGGTCTTAATATATTGTAAAATAGCGCCATGTGTGTTTGGTGGTTAGGATACAGGGCGGGTAATCCTTGAGCAAGGCCCTTAACTCTCATTGGTCAGATTGTATAATGTATTTGTAGGTAGCTTTGGATAAAGATAAAGCATTTCAGAAAAATGCTGAAAATGTCACTGTGTAGAGTTCAGTGAAAGTGCGATTTCATTTTTATTTTTAAATACCCTTATAATATGCAAAAATACCCAAAACAATGTTTTTTTTCCACATTTTTGACTTTGGTTGACTTGATGTAACATAAATCCTCCACAAGAGGGCGTAGGTTCATTCCGTGTACATGCATGTTAAAATGTGTCTAATTACTGAGATGTTTCTAACTCTCTCTCTGTCTCTCTCTCTCTATCGTCATTGCAGCGAACGTGACCTGTGACCCCGGGATCGAGGAGCACTTCCGACGCAGCCTGGGTAAGAACTACAAAGAGCCCGAGCCGGTCACCAACTCCGTGTCCATCACGGGCTCGGTGGACGATCACTTTGTCAAAGCCCTGGGAGATACCTGGCTCCAGATCAAAGCTAAAGGAGGGTCCACCAGCAGCCCTGACTCCTCCCCCAACAGTCACATGAACCACTCGCCATCCTTCGTCTCCTGAGGCACTCGAACCACCTCCAGCTCTCCTTCTCTTCTGTCTTTCCTTGCAGACCCTCCCACTCGTACCGTAACCAGGATGTTGACGGGAAAGTGACCGCTAGCGTCCCGTCCACACATTACCAAAGAACCTCGGACAAGCCATTCACGCACGCCCTTGCTAACCCTCTCACGACCAATGAATTCGAGACGTCCCAGTGGATGCAGTCCAAATGCGCCCAGGTCGATACATCTAGCACCCCACGGTTCAGATGGGCGCCCTCTAGCAGGCACAGTCGGCCTCCAGTCTGCTGGGTGGCTAAGACCGGACAACACCTTAACGACCTGGGACGTAAGTGGGTGGAAGACGATCTCACACAACACACCACCTCTGCATATACAAGAGAAGAAGAAGAAGCAGATCAGCGATGCTAAAGTGGAGTAAAGAGGGGCTTTGTCAGCCTCGTTTTTCGATTTTAGCGGTTCTCATTTACGATCTCATTATACATAGTTTTATTTCATTCAATCGCCGATCAGTAATCATCCAGTAGATGGTGAAAATCTTTCTGGAGTCTTACTGGAGTTTGTTCTCATCATGAAACCCCCAAAATGGCTTTTTTATGGCACTTTTACTAATAATGTATCAAAAAATGTAAGGTCAGCACATTCATGACGTTAAACGAGGGTGTGTGTTCACGTATATAACGAGGGACGAGATCTTTCAGACTCGTGGGCATTTTCATTTCAATACACACCCCACCTCCTCTTCCTCCTCCTCCAAGCACAGTGGTTGTTTTTAGACTAGCTCTAAGGGTTTGTGGGTAAACTGTTGCATCCTGGATTGATTTTCTTTGTTTCTTTTGTTAATAGCTGGAATCTATTGATGTGTAGACATTTCATTCATATTATTATTAGCCTGTTTCTCCGATTGTTGCTTTATTGGATTTGGTTATGTTGTTGTCAGCAACGCTGGTAGATGAAACTCACTGCTGGTACAGTCGTACTCCGTGTGATTTATTTTGTACTCGTCCGCCGTCGTGGTAGCAGCTAGATCAGAGAGCCTCCGGACAGGCCGTGTAGAGATTTACGTCTGTCAGCGCCACACCCACTCGTCTTACGTCTGACCGGTGACTGGGGTTAAGTTTGGGCCTGGGTGGGTAAAGTGCTGGTGGGTGGGGTCAGGTTTGGGTGGGCTTAGAATCGACTGGGTTCAGGTGTGTTGGGTTTAGGTGGGGGGTCAGGTTTGGGTGGGTTCAGGTTCTGGTGGGATTTAGGTTCTCGGTGGGTTCGAGTCTGTGTGTGTGTGTGGGGGGGGGGCTTGTTGTGTCCGGCCTGTAATGAGTTGAAAGACATTCCTGCTGTAGGGTAGCAGTCTCACCTTCTAGCAGAACGATTCATTCTGGCAGTTGATCTACCAGTCATGTTGCTTCTGAAGACATGAAGGCTCGGTGGGTTGCACCGATTGTGTGTGTGTGTGTGTGTGTACGCCCAGGGTGGTAAAAGTACCGTCTCACACCAAGAAGGTTTCCGGTTCAGTTCCCAGGTGGAGCAGTCCGGGCCCTCGAGGGTTTTCTACTGGAGTTCCGAACAATGAGAATTAGAGACGACTTCATGCACGTCGCTCCACTTTTCACCCACCGGGACCCTGACCAGATCTAACGCCGGTGAAACAGAACGGAACGAGACGATTGGTTCAGAGGCGTTTCGTCGCTCACTCATCTTAAGCTTAATCTTACATTCCGTAGAGCGGATTCAGAGATCGACCAATCGGCTCCGTTCCCCGAGACCTACAGTACCAAGCAGAAGTTTCAACACGCCGTCTCCTTCATTATCATTCATCTTCTAGACATCGTAGATCATTACTCAAGACATTCCAAACTATAAAGGACAATAAAGCATCATGTAGTAAACAGAAATGTGTTTCGATTTACGTTGAGGACAGCTTTGCACAATGGCGTTCTCTCAATCAGCTTCTCTTGGCGCGTCGTAACGGTTCTCCGACACTCGAAGGAGTTTCGTCAGAGACCTTGAGGACTCGTTGAATGCTGAGGTTCAACTCCTCGCAAAACATCTCAACAGGGTTTTGGTCATGTGACTTCTTTTGGTCGAACAGTCCTTATATAGTTTGGAGATTTTTACACTGTAGAGAATAAATTCAATCCAGAACCAAACCGTGACCGAGATGGTGTGAGAACTTTTGTCTGCTACTGTAGATTCGTCCACACGGCGAATCTTTATTACATTTCACTCTCTAGGACTCTAGGACACACATTTACTCTACACGATGTAGGTAAATCACTTCATCCAACCTTTTATATGGCTATAACTTTAATATACGACCATCATTACGCTGTGCGTAACGATTGTACAGAGAAAACAGATCGTAGCTATTTTTTTGAGGAACAATAATTTGTTAATGTTGTGTAGTTATTTAATTTTAAGTCTGGCTGTCCTGTATTGTAATCACGCTTTTGTTTTATTTTAATTGTTTTTCGTTCGTTTTGTTGTTGTTTTATTTTCTTTCTAAGAAATATTATAAATAAAAAAAAGTTGATCTTTTTCACGGTAGATGTGTCGGAGGATTTTAAGTGCAGGAACACGGTTATTGTAACGAACGCTGCGTCATAGCCACTCGCGTATTATTTCGCCGAAAGTCATCCAGCAGTTCGGCTCGAACAAAGATAAAAGCACTCGTCCGTCACTGTTGCCCCGGCGGGGACGTCGGACGTGCACTTCTACTCGCTGTACGTGATGATGTGTGTAACTGCTTTGTAAATGTGTATTATACTCACACTGTGGCCACGTTTCTCTTTTCAATAAACAAACTGGCGGGCCATTGTTTTGTACGTTAAGTAGCCTTGATGAACAATAAAGTGCTCTTAAACCACCCACATCTGGCTGATTTTATTTCATATTTTCTCACTAATGCATCAGAAGACATTTGAACGTTCTCATTCATTCCTTTTTTTATTTTTAATTTCTTTAATTCCTTTTTATTTGAGTCAAATATTAACTTTTTATTAATATAACGTTCAGGTTCCTTCTGTAATACTTTCAGCTACCGCAGAAACGTTCTCCTGCTCCTCTCACCAGGTGGCGCTAAATTAGCATGTTAGTTAATTTTGTTAGTGTTATTTCTATACAAGATATATCATAAAAACTGGATAACACTAAAATCAATCAGAGGGTATATATAAAGGTCACTGAACCCTCAGAAACTCAGCGCCCCCTAGCATTGTGGATGTGAATTACTTTGTGGTGCCTGTACAAGCTTGATGCAGAACTATAAAAAGAAAATACTTTTAAGACTTGAGTTGTATAAACGAATCTCAGCTCTGCTACCACCACTTCATTCTTTTATTGTAACACTGAAATAAAAAAAAATCATTTGATTGGACGAGAGACATTTACAGAAGACTAGTATTACTTATATTGGTAATAATCAGAATCTGATAACACTGATTAAAACTACAATCAGACTGGACGATGACGTTAGATTAGATGGCATGTCCAGCTACAATGTGTGAACTGCTGCCGTTTGATTTATTCGCTGGTTATAAATTGTGGATTTTGTCGTTCCGAGACCTTGATGAGGAGAGTTTGTGGGTGTTTTCAGGTCCAGATGTTTTGTTATTGTACAGATGTTCATGATGTGAGTCGGGATTTATTACCGATGGGTTACGATTCTTCATCCGGGTCCTCAAACGCTTTCATCATCGCTCATGTCCCATATCTGGAATAAACAACAACAAGGAAACATGACCTGGGCTCTTTACAGCTAAAACAATAACATTCTGATAATGTTCCAGTATAACATTGTGGGAACGTTATACTTCTTAAGCTCTCCCGAATCGCACATTTGTACACTTGAACATGTTTTAGTGTGTTCAGTTTACTGGAAGTACCAGGATGGAGAACTTCAGACGGCCAAAACACACACAGTGTAAAACTCGAACTAAATCGACGCCATTATAGCGACGTAACAATGGGGGCGGGACTTTCGACTGCTTAATAACGGCCATCGACGAATCAGGAAGCGGAGGCAACTGCTTCATATAAATATAAGTAGCGTTAATAAAATGATTAATTAGTAAGAAGTAAACAAAAGCAAATAAAAGCATAAATATTATTATTTTATACATGATTTAATATTAGTCCGTCACTGCCGTGTTCCAGTCGAAACAAAACTCCCATGAAAGTGTGCACTACACACTAAATGACATGTAGGTGCATGATTCTGGACGTTTCCGAGACCTCATTTAGTTTTAGGGAACGTTGTCTTGGAAATATTTTATTTCTTGTAATTGGTTGTATAAAAGTTTTGTTGGAACGTTTCCTAAATCTTATTCTGCCAAGTTTTTTTTCATCCTTAGTTTACAAAGATTTTAAAAAACATTGATTTGATACACTTGGCTGACTGTTTCAGTCACGTTACGTTTATAGGACGTTGTACTAACGTTATTAAAAGAACGGTAGCTAATAACATTATGAGAGCTTTTACTGAATGTTGACAGAATGTTGCGGGAACGTTTTCTGTTACAGAACGTCTGGATGTCAAAAACTAACAATCGGCATGCTAATAAAAGCCATAAAACTCTCTCCCACACACACACACACACACACACACACACACACACATATATACACACACTCACACACACACACACACGGCGACCCTCAGATGGCCAAGAGGTGGTATCAGAAAAGCACTTTGAAGTTCCTGCCATGAACAACAAAACAATAAACTCTCTCTCTCACTCACTCTCACACACACACACACACACCTCATCAGTGCTTATTTACAAAAATCAAAAGCTGATAAAAATAATACCGTTCAGATGCTAAAACACACCACATCAACACCAGCGCATTCACTTTGATCACTGAGCTCGAGTAAACACTAACACACACACCAATCTTAATGATCTGTCAGACCACACACTCGCACGCACACACACACAGACGCACGCACGCACACACACACGGCAACAAACCCCAAAGTTCATGATACCACATCCTGATCACCATCACACATGACAACAAATCCCAGAGATGACAGAGCCGCATCCTGATCACAGATTGTACCCGGGGTGTCTCAGTATGGCAGGATGAAGTGGTGCCAGTGGAGCTCTGGTGCTTTATCAGCGGCTCCGGGGCCCCAGTAAATGAGGGGGGGGACTGGAATCATTTCAGACCGCTCTTATCTTGCCATTGTTCAGCACACACACACACACACACACACACACACACACACACACACACACACACACACACACACACACACACACA
>JAOTRQ010129529.1:0-18678 GCA_028565875.1 Hoplisoma paleatum | reverse complement strand
GAGTAAAGCAGTGTCTCATGGGTGGAGGGAAGCTCACGCTACAGTCGAGTAAAGCAGTGTCTCATGGGTGGAGGGAAACTCACGCTACAGTCGAGTAAAGCAGTGTCTCATGGGTGGAGGGAAGCTCACGATACAGTCGAGTATTGCAGTGCATCATGGGGTGGTAGAGACTCACGCTACAGTCGAGTAAAGCAGTGTCATGGGGTGGTGGAAGGTCACGCTACAGTCGAGTAAAGCAGTGTCTCATGGGTGGAGGGAAACTCACGCTACAGTCGAGTATTGCAGTGCATCATGGGTGGAGGGAAGCTCACGCTATAGCAGAGTAATACAGTGCCCCATGGGGTAGTAGAAGCGCACTACAGCCAAGTAAAGAAGGGTTTCATGGAACGATGGAAGCTCACGCTACAGACTGACGGCTTTGTGTGTTGGTGCAGGTCATGTGACTTTTTGCTCCCTAGTTTTGAACGTGCGTGCGTGCGTGTGTGTGTGTGTGTGTGTGTGTGTGTGTTCAGAATCTTAAGCCCGCAGCAGAAGAGCTCCTCTTCTCTCACTATGTGGTCTGTAATGACACTCAGGAGAGTTTACGTTTGGGTCAGGTGGATACAGATGAAAGTCTCGTCCTGAACAGTGGACAGAGTCACCAGTACTGCTGGAGATCTCACAAATCCTCACAGGTACCTCATTAAAGCTTATAACCGTACAAAGACATCAGGACGAGATCGTGTGGATCCTAATAACCGGCTGGTCCGACTACACGAACCTTATGCCTTAAGTTACAGGACGGGACGAATTTAGTGATGAGTGATTAACACTGTCGCCTCACAGCATAAAGTCCCAGGTTCGATCCCCGGGTCGAGTTGGGAACTTTCTGTTCGGAGTTTGCATGTTCAATGTTGACGGGTCAGCGTGGGTTTCCTGCGGGTACTCCGGTTTCCTCCCACAGTCCAAAAAACATGCACTAGGTCGATCGGAAATGTGAAATTGTCCAGTAGTCTCACGAGTTCCCACCACTTACTGGTGGATGTCGTCAGGACAAGGTCAAACAAGCATCCATAAAATACACCTTAATTACAATATACATGTATTTCGTAACCTTGAATGTCTTTCTCGGTTTTTGACACAGTTTTCGAGTGCAGGTCGGCTTTAAGGTGTTTGGCTTCAGAGTTTACACTGTATGCCCTTCCTGACACAACCTTCCTATTGAACCAGGCTTGGGTACTATGATGTAGTGGTTTGGTACCTACGGGATATTCATTTTCTAGTTTACACGGCGCCATGTTTTCGGAATGTGGGAGAAAGCCCAACGTGGTGTCTGGGCATCTGGGAATCAAACCCAGGATTTCTTGCTGTGAGGTGAAAGTGTGGCCACAGAGCCACCATGTTGGTAGCCGTGGCCTGGTGGTTAGAAAACTGGGCTTGTGATCGGAAGGTTGCCAGGTTCAATACAGAGAGTGGATAGGTTATGACTGAAGTGCCTTTTGAACAAGGCATCAAATTTCTAATTGCTCCCCAGGTGTTGTTGCTAGGGCTGCCCACCACGTCGGGCATGTGTGCTCATTGCTGCCCCCTAGTGTGTGTAAATGTAGAAGCATTATATATATATATACTCTAACATGGTGTGCCGCCGAATTATTTTACACTTCCTTCGCGACACGAGCACAAACCCCTCAGAATATAAAACCCGCACACAGATGAAAGACCTGTCAGAAGTAAAAGAAAAAAACCAGGACACTACCATCTGAAGTGGGATCACACTGCGCCACTTCTCCAATTAAAAAATCCCCCTCGCAGGTTGGCCGTCAGGGCCAGCTGGAGCATTATTAATTAGCCAGTAAATGAGAGGGGAGTGAATGGGGTCACTTTTCCCCCTCTCCGTCCCCGGGTACGAGCCACCGCCGCCGCTGCCGCGGTGTCCCGGCTTTCCTGATTAATTCAACGGGTGAGTGGAACATCGGGGTCAAAACGTATTAAACTGTCAGCGCTGACCTCCGCGTGGTCGCTTACCCACCGGGCTGAGTGATGCGTCACGCAAGGCCTCTTGTGGGCCAGAAATTACATTTCAAGCACATGATGGGTGTGTAATTTGTGTGTGTGTGTGTGTGGTTGGGGGGGATGATGTGTGTGTGTGTGTGTGTATGTGTGTGTGTGAGAGAGAGAGAGAGAAGCTTGTGATGGAGAGATGTGCTGGATGCTAAACAGATTGATTACACGGAATACATTAAAGAATTCCATGGGTAATAAATGCGAAATAAATAAAGTTTAAGGGCGATTTGTTGTTTGGGTCAATTATGTTGTGGATCTAGAACAAAATATATCATATCTATATTTTTTTTTAATAAACAATTTCTGTCAGTATTAATTTTGTTTGATGATATTTCATGTTTGCAGGATTTGTATAAATTCTCACATTGGTTGGAAATTCTATCCAGACTTCCCAAGTCCTCCGACTTTAGCTAATCTTGCATCTCAGTAGAAATCTTGCAGTCAGCATGGCTCCAAACACATAGCCATCTACTAGGATCTTATAGAGTCTCTTTCAGTCACTATAGCTGCTACGTACTAGCTAATTTCACCAGGGTTATACGTATATAATGTCTGAATTCCAAGGTCAGAAGAGGGTCACTTAATGATCATATTGATTTTCTGTACCTTTATTATTGAGCAGCCGTGACCTGATGGTTATTGATCTGGGTTTGTGATCTCAAAAGGTTGCTGGTTCGATTTACCAGCATGGCACCGATCCCCTAACTTCTCCCCGAGCACTGTAGCTAGGGCTGCCCATTGCGATGGGCTTGCGTGATCTCTACCTCCCCTAGTGTTCAGTTTTTTTATACTTTTGTACATTAGTTAACAAAGGTTAACTAACTCATTATATTTAACATTACTAGGGATGTAACGATCCAGCAAGAAGACGATATGAATAATCACTTTTAACAGCAGGGGGCACTAGCACTTGAAAAAACACTAAACATGAATCGAGTATGATAGATACAGTTATAGATATTTATATGAAATAAATACTTTATGTTTTCTAACATGAATGTTTGTTATGGTAAAAATAAATCGATAAATTTGACTTTAATTTCACGTTTTGCGAAGCCAGTTTCGTTATCGCCTGGAAGAAAAGATATCAGGAAATCGCATCATTACTAATTAATGTGCCACAGTATGTTCTACCATTTCAATGTTTTGTTTTTTTAAGATCTAAAGATGAATAATATCTATACCTAGTTCATGAAATCTCTTCTTGTACATGGTCCAACAGCTTAGTAAAAACGCTTAATGTTCGTTTTGCCTTTAATTTGTCACATTTCTATCTTCTCTCTTCTCTTTCTTGGCAGAGATTATGTAAACAGAACTCGCTAGAATGAATTATTCAGCACAACAAAAAGGCTAATTAAACATGCAGCAGAAACCTTTTTAGATAGACTAATGTAAGCAACGCTGGAAGCGACTTGATAGCCGCTTGTGTCAGACTGATGGGGAAGGGAAGCCACGGGTTCGAATCTGAGGATTTTATAATCTTATAGGTTCACGCACCTCCTGCGGCCTGGCGAATGGCACAACGAGTCCGGATTGGATGATGCTGATCTTCTGTTTAGCCTCCAGTGCTCACCCTGATGAGCAGAACCCACAGATATCTGACTTGCAAAGTCTTTTAATCAAGTTGTTCAATGTGGTTGAAACGCTACTGAACTGAACTACTGGGACAAAAATATTTGGACACCCTGGCAAGAGTTCTCGATTCATCACCAATTGTGAAGAAGTGCACACATTGCACTCTATATCCAAAGCAACTCACATTACAATGTACAGTCTGAGCAATAAAGAGTTAAGCGCGTTACTCAAGAGCCAAATGTTCTAGTATTCTAACATTGGTATGGTCCTGTACCCTAAACACTGGGCTGCACGGTGGCTCAGTGGTTAGCACGGTCGATGCCCGGGTCGGGAGAGGCCCGGGTCGGGTCTTTCTAAATTGATTGGAGGTGTAAAATTGTCCTGTAGATACACAAGATCCCCGGTAACACTACCGGCTGGAGAAAGATCTGGCAACCTGCTCTGTAAAAAAAAACACTTGCCATGAAAATAGAGACTGGAAACAAAAAACCACTAGGCTATGCCATCAGTGTTCGTTTAAAAAAAGGACAGCCTAAATACTATACTGCCCTTAACAGTTAATCTGCTTCAAAAGAGATGTTTCAACAGGGAGCTGATGATGTTGGGAATTGGCATTTTAGGTCTCTAGTACCCTAGAAACGCAGTTCAAGCGTTTATCTAGGAATAAATGTTGGTCATTATGCTAGGAAGTTGCAGCACGGAAGGAAAGCACTTGTAACCCAGTTAAACATCGGTGATAATTTGGAGGCACCGTCAAAACACACTTTCCTCAAACGTGGACCTGACTCACAGAAAATGGAAGGAGCTGCTGAGGTAGAAAATTGGCATTTTAGGACTCTTCTCTTGAGGAGTATTCTGGTGATCCACAGTTAAAGCTCTTACCTGTGAATGTAAGTGTTGGTTATTATGCTAGGAAGTGGCACCATGGCAGATTCCACGGTTGGAGTGAGGATGTTGTTGTTTAGAATTCTCTCTTTTACACACATAGGATTCATTAATTCACACTTAGACACACACTAGTGAACACACACTAGGGGGCACAGTGACCAGTCGTCACCAGTCGTTTGGACATCTTAATGAATTATTATTGATGTTTTATTTGGATATAAGTTGGAAACTCGGGTTCCATGATAGTAAAGTGCCTTCTGATTGGTTCGAATGGCACGATGCTGAGTGTGTTAGCTTCGTAGCGAAACATGTAGATATAATCGCTATGTCCATATAGCGCATTTGAATAATTTGACCCATAAAGAGAAGATTTATTGGAACCCTCACTGCCTATGCGGACGGTAACACGACAAGATTTTCAAACACACCCGTTTTCCTGTACTTGTGCGCTAGTATCGGCTATAGTGTGACCGTATAGTCGGCGTCCCATTTCAGCTCGAAATCTTCCCTCCTCGTCCAGGACGTAAATAAACAAACAGGGATGGTGAGAGAGCTCATTCGACATGCTGGTGATTATGTTTGCCAGCTTTTAAATTCAGGGCTGCAATGTTGACACTCTAAGACTTAATCAACAGAGGATGGGGTTCATTTTGCTTGCTGGGTTTGAAACGTTGTTTAATCAAGGAGACACATGAATCATTAATGAGAGTACTCCGTAAGCAAGCTGCGGGATTAATGCGGAGGGTTTCGTAAGCCTCGGAAAGCTCTGAGAGGGAGGGGGGAGTGGGACAGCCAATCAGGAAAAAAAGCGCCACGAGATGTATTCATTTAGCAGCGTGACGTTTTTACATTCTTGTTATTTCGTGGAAGAACGCTGATAAATACCGTGATGTGCTGTATTAATTGATGACACAGTCATGTCAATTTCAGCTAAGCTTTCATTCAATTACCTCATTTGAAGATAATTGCAGAGGAGCGCGATCATTTATTCATCACGGCTGGAACAATCCGTCTTGGTTCGCCATTAATTTCATTTAGGGCCTGGATACATTATTCATTGGAAAATTATGCCAATATCATTTCTTTCATTAGCACGGGAAATGCACGAAGAGAAGGCAGCGATGGCATTTTCATTACCATGCATTATCTAGTACTCGGAATGAAAATGAGAGCCGATCCTGACGTCCTGGTTGGCCCTAAATTCCTGCACACATTACCTCTGGGATACATAATTAACCTGATGATTTGAGTCGGCCGTGTTGGTTATAAATGACCAAGCTTCTACATTATTATCAAGGTCAATGAGTCAATACAAACATTTTTCTGATCTTAAAATGATTTAGTTTGACGAAAAACTTCAGAACTTCTAAAAATTTATCTGATAAAGGTAATAAGTCATGTTTTATGGTTATGGAACTCTACAAACCACAATAGGAGCCATAATTTTTAAAGTACTATTGCTAACAAGGTTAAACATTTTTATAAAATAATTCAACAGAGAGGAAATAAGCTTTTTTGAAAAGATGTTTCATGTCTGTATGATTCCACGTGTTGCCAATATTTTTGAATATTTCTACATCGATAGATCAGTGTCTAAATGTTCAGGAAGAGATTCAAAAACGTAAAAAAAGGCTCTTGTGGAATGATGTTTTCTGGCTCTGGGACTCACGTGAACCACAGTAGGTGCCAATAATTCTAAATAAGCATTCTTGAAACGTAGTAACATTTATAGAAACGTAGAAAATAGTAACATTTATTGGTAATAAATGAAACAAACAGCAGTAAAAGCCTTGAATAAATGTCTTCATACTTCTAACAAGGTCAATAAAAAAATAAAACTAAATAAGCTGTTGAATGTCAATAAGGACGAAGTTTAATTTTATGGCTCAAGGACTCCACGAACCACAGTGAAAGCCACCGTTTCTGGATGAACATTAATAACAAGGTCAAAGAGACAATAAACACATTATTGGATCTAAACACAATTCAAAAGCATTTAGCAAACGCTTTTATCCAAAGCGACTTACAATAACTCGTGTGCTCAGTTTTGGAGCAATTGAGTTCTAAGGTTCTTGCTCCAGGGGCCCAACAGTGGCAACTTGGTGGTAGTGAAGCTCGAAATGACAACTTGCTGATTAGCCCAGTAACTTAACCACTAAGCCACAAACTGTCCACAAACCGTGTTTAACGACCGTAGGTCTCCTGAAACCGCCGTAGGAGCCACGATGTCTGAATAAACATTGCTAGTGAGGTCAAGAAAGATACGGTGAGTCTGATACCGGAAAATCAGTTCCGTTCCGCACACACACACAAACACACACACACACACACACACACACACTTCTGCGTTTACTTACTCATTCACACTTATGGGCAGTTTAGAAATAGCCAATTTACACGTCGTGTTTATTTGCCAGATGAAGCGATTACAGATTATTAATTGTTTAAATTTGACGTAATGGGACTGGATATGGAGACCAGAGAGAACGAAGCGGTGCAGTCTAACGAGTCCTAATCAAAGAACGAAAAGGTTTCAAGCGGTAGTTAATTGTGAATCGTAATCTGTAGGTAGGTAGACAGAGAGACAGACAACCACAGACAGACAGACAAACCGTGTCCTGGATGTTAGAGAGCTGGGCTTGTGATCGGAAGGTTGTCAGTTCTATTCCGAGAGTTAACAGGTCATGACTGAAGTGCACCTAGGTTAGGCTGCCCACCCCTGTGGGTATTATATTTATATATACATTATAAACATTATATTTATATATACATTACAAAAATGTTATTTTTTAAAATATTTTTTAAATAAATTGCATTTCCTCATCTTTGCTTCATTTTAGTTCTTTTTTAGCCAAAGGAAAAAAAAGGAACAGTTGCTGAATCATTAAAATCTCATTACCCACATGTCGAAAAAAAAGAGTGTACGTAAATTTTCCCTTGAATCGTAGGCTCAAAGTGGTTTTGCTAATAACAGGTAGATTTACATATTCTTTCATTTCGGAGGTGCACTGTGATTTAAATAAAATCTTCACTATTTGCAGCTGCATGACAGAATAATTCAGCAGCTGACAGCAGCTATAAATTCCACCTCCATCCTCTCCAGCGAACACAATTAACCTCACTCACAAACAAGCCTGAATCAGATCTCTCTTCATTATCCAGGCAGATGAAGCGCAGTCCTCCCGGTCAAAGCCCCCCTGTGATCCGCTTCCCTTTGGCGGCGTGTCCCAACGGATTCAGATCGATGGCGAGACGTCTGACGGGCTGGAAGAGATCGAGAACCACGCCTAGCCTGAAGAAAGGTACATAAGACGATTTTCAGCAGAGGAGAAGATACGGGCAGGGACTTGTTGGCGTCATTGATGGATCAGATGGATTGTTGAGGTTGCTCAGAGCTTTTATTTTGGATTCATCATGGAGGACAAATTAACATGTTTTTAATTTAACTACATCATTAACTTACAAATTAACTACATTATTATGACCACCAGCTAATATTCAGCGTTACATCCGAATGCAGCATAAACATCAGCTAGACAGGATGGGAGCGATAAGGATTATGGAAATAATTCTGGTAGGTCATCACAAGTATCCGAAGCCATACTGACTGCAATGCATCCCATTATGATCAAGGTGGTTAAAGTCTGTCTAATGTAATAAATGGGTTTTTTAAAGGTATACGTATGATGGGAAATTATACTAAAGTAAAATTTTTCTCTTGAATATTATATTATAAAATTTAATAATACTGTAATAAACAATAATAAGCTAATTGCATATACACATAAACATCGTACTGATCATAAAACACGTACAGTACATGGATCACATATGCTGGTAAATAAATGTGTAAAAATTCTTTTCAAAATAGAAAAATAAATCAACTGACATCAGTTGTTTTGTTAGCTTAATAATTTTGAACCAGCAACATGTCCAGGGTGTTACTGTGTTCCTGGCATTGATTGAAAAGCTGTACCCCACCCCCACCCCCATAAAAAACCTCCAAACAAAACTGAAATTTGTTACTGAATAATACAAAATAAAGTGACAAATCACCTTTGCAGTGGAATTATCGTTAGCGACATGCCTTATTTATCTTAAAATGTTCCCATCTGATGCTGGTAGTGCTTAAACATGCCTCATTTATTGCCTCACCAGTAAGACCTGATGTCTGCATACACCACAGTTCTTCTGGGAGACTCGTACTTGGTTGTAATTATGAGGCTGTCAGAATGATTAATGCAATAAGTGCAAATCTATGAACGTAAAATCTTTGAAAAAAATGGCAAACTTTCTTTTCACCTCCGTCGCAGAGAGGCTACAATGCTAGAAGATTTCAGCAGACTTTAAGAGAGATTACGAGTCCAGGAGCATCGTGCTTTACACCCTTTTCTCCAAGCCATCCACATTTTGACCCAAATAACAAGGCAATACATCTTTTTTTGCACAATTTGGTCCCACTGTGGTCTACAAGATGTAGCAGAAGTTTTTTAATGGACACACGATATGGACACAGAAACACCTTGACGTCCCCACCACACACACACACACACACACACACGCACACACACATTTACTTACTTGGTGTACCCTAGCCATCATACCAACAATGCTGGAAATAAGTGTTTTTACAAAACATCCTTCAACCAAAGCACCATTCTGTCTGTACAATCCGATCCTACTGTGGTTTACAAGATGTAGCCCAAAGTCTCCACAAGGGTGCATTCGCTTACATTCGTGTTATTTTAGACTCTCAGCATAATAAACAAAACACAAATGAAATTTAATTTATTTTATTTACTCAAATAAGGATCTTAAGTTTTCCAAGTAAGTACAACAATTTTTGAATGAAGCTTAATTTAGGAGTTTGGGGAATAGTGGCAGCGCCCTCTGCTGTTTAAAGTCAATGTTGAGTAATTAAACGGGGAAATTGACTTAAATCGTGCACCAAGTGAATCCGTTTTTGAAACAGTTTGTGGTGAATCGTGACGTCATGAATAAAAAAGTAAAGAACATTTTTAAGAAAACACTTTTATAAAGTCAGACCTGATAATGGCAGTTATTCCTGTCCGGCCTTTGCTTCCAACATAATTTCCCTCATTCTCTATCTATCGACTGCTGGTGACCCCTCATGCTCCTCAACCTCGCTGTGGTATTATTGATCCCGCCGAGCCATCAAAGTGCAGCCAGCTGATACAATAGTCCACATCTGTTTACATCCATCAGCTCACTGTTGTTATTCCACTGAGCGACTGTGTCTGGATTTTCCGATCCATACCGACGCCATGTGGATGCAGGTGGATGCACCGTGTAATTACTGTTACAAAGCTCAACCGGCCTTATACAGTACCTGGCAAAAGTTTGTATACACCTTCTCATTCTGTAGCTTTTATTCATTAAATTCATTTTCTACACGGTACACACTTGGCAGGTTTATGTAAGAGTGATCTAACCCAGAAAGAGAGTGCTGGGTCACATGACCTGACCACCACCGTCACCTGACCTGAGCTGATTTGGGATGAGTTGGACTTCGATCGTGATAACTAAGCTAAACTAAATGCTATGCTAACGCTAATGTGAACATACGAGAAATTAAGACCCAACAAGAACTAACAAATCAAACAGACGAATAAACCAAAGAACCAGGAACAGACAGACAAAAGCATAAATTCAAGAACAGATACAAACAGACTGATGAAAGCTAGGACAGGCAAACAAGCAAACGAGCGCTAACCAAAGCAAACATAAAAAGACAAACAAGTAAAAGCGAACAGACAAAAAGCAAACAGACAAAAGCAAAGAGGTGAAAAAACAAATGAGCAAAAGCAAAGAGGCAAATATAGATCAAAGCAAACAAAAACAACACTGATGGAGAGCCAGACAAACGCAAACAATCAAAAAACAAGCAGACAAAAGCAAATATGTGAAACAAACATAGAAAGACAAACAAAAACGAAAAAGGTTAATAAACAACAAAAGCAGGTGCTCTTTGCCAGCTAAACTCAAACAGGCAAAAGCAAACAGATGAACAAAACAAACCAAAGAAAAGCAGACAAAACGAACGAAATTGAGACAATGAGAGTCGAAATCAAAATCGTCCTTACTGCCCCAACCCAGTAGTCCTCAAATATGTCCTCTAATATAATCGTTGATTGCAGCGGACCGATTCTACTCATGGTGTGTGCTTTAGGAAAGAGGGGTGTGACACTGAACACATGTTTACATTTAAATGAGGCCGAAGATAACCGAGGTAAACAAACGTTTAGCTATTTGTGTTTGTATTTACGGTGTTGATCAGATTCTAGATTCTTCCGTTTGCTACAGTTTACAGGCAGGACCAACCTTTCTGGAGAATATTTATTTTTTAATGGTTTGGACTGTGTAATATAAATGACTTGTGTATCTGCTGTGAGTCAGCAAGAAACCCAACCCTGGAATATAAATCAGTCGATGGACTTTACAGAAAATTAAAAATATCGTACGTTGTAGGTAGCTTTTGCATACTTTATGCAATTGTGTGTGTGTGTTATTTCTGGCTTTACTGCAGATATATACAGCGAGCAAACTTTTACACAAAAACATGCAATTTTTTCAGTTTTAATTATCTGAACAGTGTGCATCTAACCAATTCAGTCCAAACATCCAGCATGCCTAGTGATGCCCTTTCAGTAAAACGAACGCCAACAACAAAACAAGCAATTACCACCTATTACTTATAATCAGCACCCGTTAACAGGTTTGAATAATTTGTTGTAATGTAATGCAGAGTCCAGATGCTCACATGCTCAGCCGTTGTGCCATGTTGCAGGTGAAATACAACCAAAATGGCACATTGTAAATTATTAAGCTCGGGCTTGAGCCATGGTAATATAATTATATACAAAATGTTCCTTTACATATACATTGGGTTGGAAAATTCCCAAACCTGGCAACCTTGTAAAGACGTCAACCAGGTGATATATGTAGTGTCAGTCGTCTCCACTGTTTGTTACTGTTTTGATTGACTTATTAGGCCAGATACCCTTCCCTCTCTAATTATCTATGCTGTACAGTAGTGAACACATGCTAGGTGGCAACAGTGAGCACACAAGCCACAGTGCTTAAGGTGCAGTTAGACACGTGCATTTCAAAACTGAACCGGCAAGCTTCCGATCACAAGCCCAGCTCTATAACCACCAGGCTACAACTGCCCACGATAATATAGGACCATTTAAAATCTCAGAATGTTTTGGGATTTTTGGATTGGATTGAAAACCAGAGCACCTACAGGAAACCCACACAGACACAAGAAAAACGTGCAAACTGAGGATCCTTTTAAAACCCAAAATATTTCCTGAGATAAAGTCCAAAACATGGTCAGGCTGACGTATTACTAAAGTACTGTACTAGTAAAGTATCAACGTGATCCTTGTTTCCTCACTAGGCCCAGAATGATTTAAAAAAAACAGGCTCGACTACCCAGCTCTGTGCTCACTTGATTCCCAGAATGAAAATAACTGACTTCCACTTCAAATGGGTCTCTACTTTTGCAAAACGTGGCAGCTGATTCCAGTTCAGTGATTCCGCAATTGATTCAAGTGTGTGTGTGTAGAGGGGGTATTTTATTCTTTCGATGAAGTGAGCATAATGTTTTATTCATCTCCCGGTCACTGCTTCTTTTTCTTTTTTTTGCAGTTTGGCGTATTGTCTGCACTGTTTTGACAGCACAGAGAACGATCAGTCTGATCTCAGCATCATCTCAGCTCCACTAAATAGATGCGAAATAATATAAACATGAATTTGCATTACCTGCGCAATAAGACACTTTCTGTAAGTCATGCTTTACAAGTTGGAAGTGAAGGTGTAGTCGATGAAGGACTGTTTAGGTTTGTGTATGTCATTAGAAATAAAATCAAACACTCGTTTTGCTGGGCTGCATCCGAAAAAGTAGATTAAAGTGCCTTATGGTGCACTGCTTACTGCATCATAGTGGCTGGATAGGACGATCCAGTCTCTCTGATTAACCAAGCAGGGTGTTATTGTACTGTGGGAGGAAACCCGAAGCCACCGGTGTGTGAATCTGACCTCATGGAACACAGTCGAAGGTGCGGCCTGCATTCATAACACAGAAGTTACTGTAAACATTCGTTAGTAACGCCTGTGTCTGAAAACTCAATCAATAGAATGGATGCCCGGTTTCTGGCCTAGTAGAGCGTTTCATCTAATTAAACAGGAAAGGTGCTATCGATCAAATATTGATCAGAGCTAGAGCTGGAAATTTGTCCAGCTTGACGCCTCGAGTAAAGATTTATTCCTCATAAATGCTTGATGCTGTTAAGTGGGGTGTATTGTTACTGTAGGACGGTGCAGGACACTGATTGCAATACGACCCAAGGGCCATCTTCTTCTACTGGCCTTTATATTTGCTAAAAAATCACGTAAATAAACTCCCATATTGGCTATTTCTTAATAAAAAAAGTAATAAAACAACGTTTTATTTTGTCTGCATGAGTTTATAGAAAGAGAACATATTGGAAAGTATTGTATCATTGGCTACGAGAATCAATATAAGAACGTAATCTATAGTTAGGTACCTACAGGACAATTTGTTGACTTTCATTAACCAGGCTGCATGTCTTTGGACTGTAGAAAGAAGCAATGCTCCAAAAAAGAAGCAAAGCAAACACACACATGGACCCGGATTGCCCAATCTAGGGATCGAACCCAAGACCTGTATGCTGTGTGATACCAGCTTAGCCACAAACAACCACACCCAAGTAGACGAGAAACAGAAGTTCTACCTCGACCCATGAATTATCTCATTTAGAGCAAAACTGTGCTATCTATGTGATGCACTGCAGTCAGCACAGCTCCAGATAGACCACTCCCTTCTGGCCTACTGTCTGGCGTCTGGCGTCGTGCAGCACGTCGATGATTACAGATGAGTTCAGAAATCGTAATCATTTCTCAAAGGAGGAAACCCGTACAGATCCGTACACACACCCCGCTCGCTCTATCTCACGTGTTCTCTGAGTGCTTTCTCACACTACCTGCATGCCACTCTGAGTCTGACTTGCTCCTGTCACTACAGCTTTGTGCCAGATCTTGCGATTGTAACCCCCCCCCACTCACACACACACACACACACACACACACACATACACACACATACAAAAACCTGCGTCTTGCTGGAATGCTTTCGTCTATGTACAGTTGCAGTATCTCCATTATCACACGAATAAAAAGAAATCAAATCGTCGCCACAGCAGGGTGGTTTTCAGGCTAGTTGGAAGGTTTTTGGTGCTCAGTGAGTCAGCTGTTTATCTGTAGACTTCTGGTTCCGAGAACTGACCAGGAATAAACCATCACAAGATTATAAAAATGACTGCAAGGATTCGTTATTTGTGCAAAAGATGATTCTACCAGTTATTTCAGCGATTTCAAAAAGTGCTTTTGGTTCAATAAAGAGCAAAAATAAATACATTTAAACTGAAATCCCAAATTAAACAGCAGTTTTCCTGCATCAGTCTAGTTTGTAAAGAAACCTTTTAAAAAAGATAACATATATATATATATATAATTTTGAATTTACTATATGTTATATCCTGTCATGTTTGTTCCTCATGATCAGAAGTTCAATTCTATTATCCAAAAGTATCAGAAACCAATTAGGGATTGTTGGGATCTGAACAAATAACCCTATGTGATCCCCGATGAATCTTTATTTATTGATATTGATGAGGCGAACCAATAAGTAAATTCAATAGATTTTATTACCAGTCGATGTGAGAAAAAGCTGCAGTCAAACTAGTATACCAGGGTTGGAGGAACTTCCGCTCTGCCAGTCGATGTGAGAAGATTACTGGTCATTCTGGTATACCAGGGTTGGAGGAGCTTTAGCTCTCCCGAAGCATCAGCTCATAGGACCGCTTAAGAATTCTCCAACCTCGTGCCAAGGCCTCGACCCTTTTTATCCCTTTTTCTGTCCTTTGTTATCTAGACCTGTCTGAACCGGTTTCTAGGGTGTTGCCCTGGGCAGTTAAGAGGTCAGGGGTCTCTGGTCAGCTATCCTGATAACTCCAAATAAGGGAAGGTTTTAACTGGGCACCTCTTGAGGAATGTCGAACAGCTCATTGTGCATTATTAGTTGTTCCCCCTCAATAATAGGCCAATTTTCCCAATAGAATGTAACGATTCAGCAATAAAGTGTACTCTGTATACTTGGTGGCTCTGGGATTAGACTTGAAAACACTGACTGAATATACGAGAATGAAGCCTGGCACAGATCAACGCCAGTTAGAAGGCGAGTCTGATTGAAAGACAGGATCACCCAGCGCTTTATGGGTGGCACGAACCCTATAGGTGCCTGTCTGTTTCTCCGACTCTCTCTTCGGTCGCCTCTGACTGACGGCTGCCGTAACTGTCACCCCTGCTCAGACCCATCACCCCTCACCTGTCACCTTGCACTGAACCAACCTGGCGTTCACTTTAACGCCGGCAATGATTGGTAATGCAGGGAAGGGGCAAAGAGGTCAGAAAGGCACCCGAAGTAAAATAATAATAGTAGTTTTATTTGCCCACAATATTTGAGTACTCGCTGCACCTCTGGATGTATCCAAGTAATTACGTACAGAAAATGAACTGATCGACTTTGTAGATTTTCTAAATTAACTTTGCACACCCATTCCAGACATGTTGTGCTCTCATTTGATCCCTTGAACACATTTGATGCCTCAAGAATAGGAACTATCTGAAATAATGCTCCGAGATTCGCAAAGCTGCAAATAAGATTAGATTTGTCACAATGTGATATAAAAGAAGTGAAAATAAAACACTTCTTTTGAGAACAAGCGTGATTAAAATGAAAAGGGGGGGGGGGGACAAGTCTGAAAAATGACAATTCCATGACATGTGGAGCCGTCATCACCTCTCATCCTCGATAATTATGAGCTGCACTTTTTTGTTATGACCCATATGGAGTGTCTTTTCTAAATTTACCAACTCTAATTTAACACTCACATTGTGCCACACAATGCAATCTCCTGGTAGGGCTCTAGTTCTTTAATAAAGCCAACAGAGACTAGCATCAGCATGTCCATGCAAGTATTAAACAGCGGCGAGGCGTTATCTGTCATAAACATTGATCCCGTACTCAATCCTTCTCAAATTAAAAATATTGACCTGCTTTAGATAGTTTAAAATCCTTTAAAGCAGTGGTACCAAACCACCGGACCATGGGCTAGTCCTCATTGAATACTTTATTATTTTAGTATTTAATACTTTGGTCTTGTTATCCCCAACCACCACTTTAAAAACTAACTTTAAATTGACTTTCGTCTAATTAACCTTTCATCGTGACTGGTTAATGGTTGGATGGAACGACCGGAGTATGTGGGTGGGATCTTGCTTACCCAGCTCAACACCAATCAGGAATCCTCCAGCAACTAAAGACAAGTTGATGAGGTAAAAAATAAGTAAAGCATATAAAATAGAGAAGTCCAAGCATGGTCCAAAGAAGGAACAGTGGTAAATCAGCGACAGGGTAATGTACGAGCAAGGCTTATTGATGCACAAAGAGAGCGAAGCCTGGTCCATGTGGTACGACCCAACAGGCGAGTTACTGTATATTAAATTACTGAAGAAGTAAACGCTGCTGGACCAACACTTCATTATGAAAGTGGTTATAATGTTATACCTGATCATCGTATTGTACAAAGAACGCAGAATGCTTATGCCTTGCCAAGCGAAGAAATACTTAAGAAATGACTAAACTATCAACGAATAACCCTAAACTGTTCCCCAAAGTTAAAATCACCCACCCATACAATGTCACTGTAGTCTCATGGCATCCAACAAACACTGAATCAGAAGGAAACAGATGGTCGAGTGTAATTCATCACATCTCAGAAACAACATTGGTTCAAAGAGGGTGACGAAGTCTTCCGAGTGCTACCCTAATTCCCCAGACTTGTGTCTTTGGATCTACTTCGATGGTCGTGTTGACTGTATAGATCCTCAACTACACGACTTTCAGCATCTGTAATGCACTGCAGTCTGCATGGCTCTAGATGCATGTGGCGACCTAACAAGACCCCTCTAGCTGCTGCAACTTAGCAGGTGGTCATAATCATGCCATCCATTCTTAATTGATTCTTGGTACATCATGGTTGAACAAGCCTACACAAGAGTACAACTTGGTAACTAGGCAGTGTTGTGAAGGACTTACATTGTAGGTATCTCGATGACTTTTAATTAAATAAGCTTTAATTACTTACTTACCAGTTTACTCAAGAGAGTCTGGTTCGTCTAAAGGTTAGGCCATAGTAACCCTTGTCTTGCTCAATGGGGTTTTCTAGTCTGTAATCTGAACTCTCAGCTATAAAGCTGCTTGTGACAATGACTAATGTGTAAATGGAAGACTTGACTTGAAAGCATTGAGACTTGAACCATAAACCTTCTCATTTGGCCCAATACCTAAAGTCAGTGTTTTTCAACCACTGCCATGGAAAATTATCCAATTTCCTTAATTGGTCATTACTTGTCACATTGTCAAGTGACTGTGCTTTAAAAGTAATGTATTTTCTTCCATGTCAGTAGGGGCAGCAGATAGCTAATTACCCTAATACTCTGAGACAGGAGATGTGACGCAGCTGTAGTGATGAGCAAGACAGGTGGACAGTGATGGAGAAGTTTTTAAAAAGAAATAAACCAGCTCTGAACAGGGCCCGGGACAAAGTGCAGACCCCGATGAAGGTTCTAGTACGGGTGGAAGTCAAAAGAAAGTGAACTCGAGGCAGTACGAGTTCACCGTGTTTCATTTGGATTTACTTTCACCAGGGAAGCGGCGGCACCAACTCCATTGTGCTTGGTGTGTGGCGAAAAGCTAGCAAACAGTACCATGGTCCCAAGTAAGCTTGTACGCCATCTCCAATCGAACCATCCGACGCTTCAAAACAAGCAGACGGACTCCAATTCATTTCCACCAAAGATCTCAGCTTTGTGTTCATCTAAACAGGCCTAGGTTTAGATTAATTAAGTGCTCATATTGTCATAATTAGGCTAAAAAGTGTTATTTCATAAAAAAAATTGTTGGTGGTGTGCCGTTGGATTTTTGCACGGTAAAAAATGTGCTGTGGCTCAAAAAAGGTTGAAAAAAACTGCCTTAAGCAGTAGACTATGGCTTGTCAGATAAAGAAAAAGAGTGGAAGAAAAAAGTGTATTTTTGGTCAATGGTTTTGGAATGGAATATCCAACCAGCTCAAGGTCAGACGTCTACTATATTAAAAACGAAATGTAAAATGCGATGCAGTAAGCGCCGCCCTCTGTTTAAACCGTACTTGATTAATGGGCCTCGACAAGCCCATAATTCAGCGTCCTCTTTACACCGCCTTCATATACATGCACATATCAAAAAACAAACCTGTCTCATCTGATTTTGCTTACTCGTTATAAAAGCAGCAATCGAAACAGAAGCGCATCAAGGTTCTCTGGAAATTGCAATATATTTTAAGAAAAGATGCAGGGAAGGAGGAGAAAGGAAAACGTCAATACCAATCCGCTTCAGCCGCGAGACATCATTCAGGATGGAGAAGAAAAGAAGTCCTTTCTGCTTTGCTTTTTAACTGCCTGCTTTTCTCTCTAATAACAGTGCGCCGTTCAAATGGCCTCATCTTGTCGGCTCATTTTAAATCAATCTCCATTTGCTTCGTATTAGTTTCTTTCAGATAAAAAACGCCCGTTATTGGACACTGTGTGCCGTCTCACGCCCATCTGAAGAAAAAAAAACCAAATGGCTTAAAATTATACATTAAATCTCATATGCAAAAAAAAGTATTTCGAGAAAGTAGGCCAACAGAAGTGAGGTGAACCTTTGGCTTACTGATCGGTTCTAAAGTTCAGTACATACTTGTTAAATATATTTTTCTCATAAGAAGTAACGTAAACAGAACTAATCCATATCAAACCTCCCAAACATTCATTTACACTAATCTTTCTATTCTGTTAAATGCTCTTTATCATAAACACAATTCATACTTTGCCGTAGATTTTAATTTATTAAGCTATTACAGTTCAAGCCCTAGCCACAGGGCCGAGGGGTAGTTATGGGTTAGGTGTTGTAGGTAGGTAGGTAGGTAGGTAGGTAGGTAGGTAGGTAGGTAGGTAGGTAGGTAGGTAT
Source organism: Hoplisoma paleatum (assembly GCA_028565875.1). Lineage (NCBI taxonomy): Eukaryota > Metazoa > Chordata > Actinopteri > Siluriformes > Callichthyidae > Hoplisoma > Hoplisoma paleatum. The sequence goes on along the minus strand of JAOTRQ010129529.1, from coordinate 17 downwards.
GTAGGTAGGTAGGTAGG
>JAOTRQ010129425.1:0-18679 GCA_028565875.1 Hoplisoma paleatum | reverse complement strand
ATTTTGTTTTCATTTTTATATTAGTTGCTAGCACCGTACTTCCTGTTTACGCCATGCAGCTGTGACCCAATGCAGTTGCCTCGGATATATACATGAAAGATGTGTCCTTTCTGCAATTTTTGCATTTTGTATTACAGTTACAGTTTTTGAGGACAGTTGATTGTTCAGCAGTAACTGAATACATGTAAATGACCTTTTTTATAATACTTGCTCTGACCTTTTCAAATCCTGCACCTGAAACAATGACCCTAGGTATAAAAAAATTTAAATGTATGCTCAAAGTAATTAAAATAAATTAAGCTCTATTAAGCACTAAAAAAGATATAAAAAAAAACTAATCAACTCACCCTAAAAAACTCAATAAGTCAAAACTAAATAAAACTAAACAACACTGTAAACAATAAATTAATTAATAGAGAACACTATTAATTACTCTATTAATTAATAAAGAGCAACTCACAACAACACTGCAGCTCCAAGTTAAATGAACTTGTGTGTTTAGGAAGCAGCACTGATTGTGAATCAATTCCACCTGCTGTTGTGCAAATGGAACAGACAACAGATAGAGATAAACGGCGATTACCAAGACAACACACTTAAAAAATAGTTCTACAAGTCACTACAGATCATTTCTTTTTTCCGTACTTTCTAGCTGAGCTTTTTAAATGCTCTCACCCGTAGCAGTAGCATGAAGCAGTGCCTGCAACCTACAGAAGATGCTCAGGTAATGCAGCTCATCTAGGATGACAAGATGTTTTGCTGTGTCTGTCAGCACAGTATCCAGAGCATGGTGTAGATACCAGGATATAGGCAAATACACCGGGAGATGTGGTGAAGGACCTCCAGTAGTATGTCTAAAACTGTCAGAAACAGACTATAAATTTGGCCTTATGTCCACACATAGGCCTTGTGCTTACAGTCCAACACAATGGCATTGGCATTTACCAGAGAATGCCAAGAGTCGCAGATTAATACTCTGTGTTCTTCACAGATGAGAGCAGGTTCACATTGAGCACATTGAGACAGATGTAAGTCTGGAGACACTGTGGAGAACATTCTACTTCCTGCAACATGTGCTCTTTCTGGTGTATAACAATGCTAAGCCTCATGTGGCTGAAGTGTTTTCAGTAGTTCCTGGCAGGCATTGATAAAAGAATGGCTTGCTTGTTCCCTAGAGCTGAATAGAATTGAGCGCATCTGGGACATCATGTCTCGTTTATGCATCAACACAGTTTTAACTTATAATTAATAAACTTAAACTCTACCCAGTACAGTGATTATGCACATTTCAAATTTGTAATTTGGAAGAAATTAATAATTTAAGCAAACTTTTCTTAAGTATTAATGCTCTGAAAGTTAACTGAAATACATATGGAAATAAATAATATTGTGTATGGCTTCAGAATTGCAGTCAATATCTCAGTTTTAAGGCATAATAATAACTCAATGGGTAACAATCGAGTCTCTAATCTCAATAATAAATGCAAAGGCATGATATGACAGACCATAGCATTCAGCACTAATGACCTCATCAGGTATGCCATGTTACCACTAACAATGTACATCTCAACAGCAAAAGATGAATTCATGAATTATTTATTTCCTATTAGAGCTGCATATTCTGCAATAGACCACACTCGACATTCCCTGGCATGCTGAACACCACAGTTAGTTCCAATTCATGGCTTATTCATAGCATCATAAATAAGCTTTGCTTAAACATATAAAATAAAATATTATTGCTTTATTTAAAGTGAACATACTTTCAAAACAATAAATGGATACAAACTTCTTAAATCATTGATAAGCTGTGCAGGCCGAAGGTGGTCAGACAGGTACTATTGAATCAAATAAATGAGTACACAATTTTTTTTCTTAAGCCATTCCTTGATAGTTTTGCTGAAATGCTTTGGGTCGTTGCCTTGTTGCATAATTCATTCCCGTCCCAGGTTCAACTCCCTGACTGATGGCAGGAAATTCTGGTCAAGAATTTGTTGATAGTCCTAAGAACTATGCTTCACTGTTGGGATGAAGTTTTTATCTTTATATGCAGTGTTAACTTTTCTCCAAACATGGGACCTGTGACCGTGGCCAAATAATTCATCTTTGAGCTCTCTGACAAAATTTTAAAAAGCAACTTCGTTCTTTCTTGAGAGCAGAGGCTTTCTTCTAACAACTATCTTATGAATGCCATGACTATTGATACTTTGCTTAATTGTAGACTAACGGATGTAGATTGTCTCCGAGTTGGTGACAAAAAGGTCTTTAACTCTCTTGAGGTGATGTGTGAGTTGGCCTTTACCTGCATAATTTTTTGTCTTGTACTTCTGTGTGTAAGTTTTGATGGTTGAATACTTCTGGGCAGAGTTGCAGTGATGATAAGTGCCTTCAGTTTGTGAATAGTTTGCCTGGCAGTGGATGGATGATGCTTGGAGATGATCTTGTTGCTTTCCCCAGACCGATGGGCTGTCACCACTTTCTTCCTGTTTTTTTCTGATATCTTTTTTTCTTGTCTGCATTGTTCATCTGCTTCTTCACCTTCTGATTGATGATGCCTCAAATATGTTCTATTGAGTTTAGGTCTAGAGACACGCTTCGCCAGTCCATCACCCTGACCCTGGGTTACTGCTTACCGCGCACACCTATTGGTTATCCGGAATTGATGGGACTGTATATGTGAGCACAGCATGCTCTAGGACACCTTCTTCTGTATTGTTATGCCGTGTTGTTAATGTGTTTTCTACTGGGGTGTTCCTATGATTTCACTGTGATTTACCTGTGATCTCCGTGCCTAAGAAATAAAAGAACTTTTAAACTGCCTGTTGTGGTCCGAGTCATGGTAGAGTGGTTCAGAAACAACCCCAATTCCTAACAAGAAAACCCACAAACAGTTTGCTGAAGTCAACAAAGGATATTGATTGAGAATATATCTTATGGTCTGATAAAACCAAAAGTAATTAGTTTGGTTCAGATCTCAAACATGGTCTCAAACATGTCTGGTGGCATTTAGGTGAACAGTACAAAGATAAGTGTGTCATTACTACTGTAAGGCGGTCAGGGGGCTGCAGGATTACAGCAGTTATGGAGTTACATTTCATTGAGGGACACATGAACTCCAATATGTACTGTGAAATACTGAAGCAAAGCATGATCCCCTATCTCTGGTTAAAACTGAGTTGCAGGCCAGTGTTCCAGAATAATAATGACCCCAGACACACCTTAAAATCACAACCACTGCTTTATTGGAGAGGCACCTTGGTACTAAAACTATCATTCTGATCTTTGGCTATGCTGATCCCATACTTGTCAGATGCACCAAAACAAAAGTTAAACAAGTGAAATCCTGTTGTAAAGAAAGGTTGTATATTATAATATTTGTTGTATCAAACTTTTGACCACCTAGAAATGCAAAAACATGTTTAGGAGAAGGGTAAAGCCCATAATGTTGTATAAAAACACGTATGAAACATATGAAACAAAATATGTTTTAATGTAAAGGTATAAGTAATGGTAAAGTTTGTTAGCCCCAGAAGTATGTGAAATGCATTGGCGTATTCACTGTTCACATATTGAGAGAAACTGAAACGTATACTTCTATATAAAGGCAACAATACAAATGGAAAAAAGAAAAAGGACATTTTAAATTGACCACTCACCCAAAGGAGCTTTTCATTATAAGACATTATGTTTTTGCTGATCAGCATTGCTACAACATTATTTAATTTACCGTATTTTATGTCCCAAGTGTGGAGCCTTACACACTTGCTGGGGTTAGGTCAAACAACATTAAACAATGAATATAATTATTTCATATACATCCTCTTTCCCATTTCAGAAAGAGTACTGAAAACGCAAATAGATTCTACTGCAGTGTTTATTTATGTAATCTGACTTATATTTAATGTAAGATGGCTTCAACTTCATGTAATTTATTAATACAAATTGATTCTTATAATTTAGACATGTATTACAATAAAAAAAAATTACGTTGCATTTTTTTGTGATTATTTCAGGATGTCTGCATCAATGTGTAGAAATAAATTTAATAGTTTTTTTTTCTAACTTCTGCTGCTTATCCTGCCATGTGACTAACCAGGTCTAATAAAACTGAGCATACACATAACATACACCACATTTATTACATCTGGCTTTAAATCAAACTATATTTTTTTTCCACAAATTTTGGAATTCTAAAGTAATTACACAATAGCACTCGTGATAGTGACATGTGGCTGAACTCTAAAGCTGTTTGGATGGTACAGTGACAGTGCTCCGGTCTATTACTCAGACTCTTATAAACACACTTCTATGCTGACATATCTGCTTTTTTAATAGGAGTGCTGCTATCTGGCCTTATGAGGTGGTGGTGGGGGCTTTGAGCCAAGTCTCATATAATACCATTCCCTATTGTTCTCTTTCAGCTGTAATATGGTTTATCTTTTATATGGATGATCTCACAGCCAGTCTCTTTGTACTCGTTCTATTAGCTAAAATGTGTGTGTATCCATGTGATTGCAGTATTTCCATGGATACCATGTTCCTAAGCAAAAATGTATATTGTGTGGTCATCCTATACATAAGCAATTACATGACATAACACCATGTTAGTTGAATGCAGCATCAAATGTATAGCATATTGTCATAACAAATAACAAATGAGAAAAAAATCTAATAAGTCATCAATAAATCATGCTATTTTGATGATAGACCACTCTCATTGTTAAATCAGATTTTATTTTGAATAGTGGGTTGTACTAGTATTACCTGGTGTGTAATGAGGTAGGTATTTGTTGATTTTTAAAAACCTGAGAGGTAAAACATTACAGCTAGAGTTAAGGTTATAGCGGGATAACATATTTCACACATTTTTAAAAGGTCAAGGGAGCTTGAGTATCTAGTTGTACACTAAGTGCTAACATGGAATTCATCAATAATAAAGAACAAATTAATTATTAGACTTTTGGCTTTCGCCAAATCTTGTGCTAAATCTAATCTAGGACAATTGTCTCTCATCCACAAAAGAACATCCAGTTTAAACCTGTCTTTATATCAACAACTTGCCAATCTTTGCTCACTGAGAAGCTTAGACTCAATATGATGTGCAAAATAGATGACCTAAACAAATTGCAGTTTAGTCACAATCCATTTCCAAAACTGCAATAACTAGTTTCAGTTTACTGCAACAATTAGTATTTGTATTTCCCCCGTCATGATATGTGGAATGAGGAATGAGTTGTAAAAGTGTAATTGTATAGGAAATAACTATAAATACAATTATATATTTTAAATAATATAATACAAATAAACATGCAAAAGGACAAAATATAAAGATGAATGATAACTTCCTGCCCAAGAAATGAACCTGGCCCAAGGTGGTATGAGTGCAAATATGCTACCCACTACACCAACAAAGATTTAAGGACCTATAAGGGGAAAAAAAGACACAAAGAAATTAGAAAAAGTCCCCAGTATATTAGACAAGTGCGGCCACATTCTACCCAAGAACCGCATTGCTGTGTCTGATACCTAGAACATTAGCCCAAGGTCTGGCGGCTGACAAACGGAAGGAACATCCAGGTCCCCAAAAACAACTTGTAAGTCAAAGACATAAACGAAAGATGCCCCTAAAACAAACAACTAATTACCTTTCAATCTCCTGATTGATAGCTGACTGACCATTATAGATGTGGCCAGCCTACCAGTGACCCTATCAGAAAAGCATGAGGCAAATAGAATTCCCACAAGCCAAACTATTTTTTGTTTATAGTATTAACAAAAACCCACAATAACATGAACCGTTCCTCAGGGGGCACTTAAGCTACTATATCTAGTATGGTAGGAGCGACCGATTAAGAGTCCAATGGGGATGAGAATGCTATAAGCTGGTTGTCCTCTAACTCGGCCTGGGTGGTTTCCAGCCTGGAGGGAACTACTTGCCATTTTGGGTCTTTTATGTCTTATACGTATATAGATTTGACAAAAAAAGCATCTTCAATCTTGTGCCGAAGCCGCATTACTTATTTTCTAAAGCAGTCAAGTTACTGTACTTCATCACACCAGGACTTTATGAGATGGATAAAATAAATGAAGGTGAAGTCCAGTTTCAGCTGGGAGTCATTAGCCAGTCAAATAAAGAGTGTGTTACTTGAAGAGTGCTATGGGAGAGACCTGATAGTCCTGTAAATAAAAAAAAAATGCTTCCTGCACAAGGTAGGCTATTTGGATACTAGCACTTAAGCCACACAAAGTCAGATATTGTATTACCTTGATGTTTTTTGTATTATTATTTACACAAATTGTATGTTTTTTTATATTGCACCAAGTCGAATTTATACAGTGTAGATCCGCTCTTCATATAGATAAGCAAACTGAACAGACATAATGCTCAACAAAATGAATTTGTTTAGCTGCTGCAGTAAAGCTGCAGTCCATAACTTTTGCAGAGGAACACTTTTAGAATGTAAGCTCTGTTGCATCTCTTGTCAGTGTACAGAGATCTAATTAATCGTCATGACAGATAAAGTGGATTTCGCCACTCCAATTCTTACTTAAATGTTCAGTGATGTCTTTAGATCATGTAAAAGAATTATATATCATTATCATTATTCTAAAGATCATAACTGCATTAAGTTTTAAATCAAGGATTTGTCTGAAGTACAGAGATATTGAAACGAACTGTCTTATTTACATAGTAACAGATGTGAATCACTATAGGAGTAGACAGATGGCGACAATAGCTTATTAGATTGTTTACCATCATCAGAAAAGGTCATATTAGCTAAACAAATGCATAGTACTGTGCCTGGCTACATAAAATGTGTGTGCTACAAGACATATGGTCATTTTTCTAACTCTGCATAAAAAAGGATAAAAGCCTACTATGCATCACTTTTAATTATTTTCAGTCCCAAAGTTCTCGTTACCTTATAAGAGCTGAATAAATGTTAATCTGTGTTTTACTGAACAGACTCAGTCATGCTCTCATTTTACTAGTGAGTGAGTCATTCAAATCTTTGTAAGAATTTAATTTTATTGTATAGCATGTTAGTTTTGTTGCTCTGATAGTAGCTGATCGAGCAGCCAAGTACATCTCCATTGGTGCTGTATTGATCTTATACAACATAGGTGTCAAATTTGACCTGTAGTGAGATTATATTTGGCCTGGAGGGTAATACAAAATGAGTCACTAGAGCTGCCCCACCAGTATTTATATGGCACATGTTACAATATTTAATAGAAATTTATTTGAGAACTGAATGTTAGTTTGAGTTTGACACCCTTTTCCTGTGAACACCTACCTAAAGACCTAGTTTAAAATTCGATATATTAGAATTACCTTGGAATGAGTTAAAATGGGTACCTTTACAGGTAAAGTACAGCGAATGGATAAAACAAGAAGAAAGCAGTGATCAGGAGTATGAATTATATTTTACCCATCAACATTCATTTTAATCTAGCAGTGTACCATACAAGCGAGAATCAAAATGCACTAAGTAAAATGCGTCTTCTCTCAGCAGGGAGCTTTAGACCCAAACTATAGAGTCATCCGAGTCTAAGTTTGGCATCATCTCGCACCGTTCACCCCTCTAAGACGACAGAGCCTCCGTTTTTAGCTTTGCTTAGCCTTAGTTTAGAGCTGACACTCGCACATTGCTTCTCTCTCCGATTAACCCACTTTCGATGCAGGTGAAATTACAATCGTCACAATTGTCATAAATCTCAGATTAACACTCAATAGCAAAGGTTTGCACACAGCCAAATGGTGGGAACACCAAGTTTGTTCTATAATTAAAATATTTATTTTGAAACCAGGTCCTATAAATAATTACAATAAAATCTATATTGTTGAAATATTTAAAATTCCATTGAATTCAGCTGATGTTTTTACATCCAAAGCAACTTGCAGGACTGTGGCAGCATACAGTCTAAACAACCAAAAGTTATGCTGTGAAAACCTGGTCAAGGTGGGGCTTGAACCAGTGACCTTTATTCTTACTTATACAGTATCTTAATCACAAGACTCTGAGTTTCTTGTCTAACTCCAGTGACACAAATCTCAATCCCTTGTGAACATCAATAATTCTAAGCCAGAACTTCTCTTACATCAGTGCCTGGAGCAGATAGTAGAATACAGACTCTGAGCTATTGTGGAAAGACCTTTAATAGAACTGTGGCGGCTGTTGTCTACTTATGCCATGCATCGGGTGAGTGTTGTAATTGTTGTAATGTCCACAGATTTAGAATCAAATATTAGGCTCATGGTCTGTAAAACTTTGACTTTTTAAAATATCAATAACAATAATAATAATAATAATAATTGTATTATATTATGTGTAGGATTTCTTTGGAATTGCATCAATGTGCACCAGTCATGCAATATTTTGTAGTTCTTGGTAACATTGTGTGCCAGTTAAATGGATCAAAGCCAGCCTTTAAAATATACACTCTTCATCTTGATTTCCCAGCAGCTTGAACTCCTGTCAAAGAGTCACTTCATTTCTTTCTGTGTTTCATCCAGCACTCTCACCCCATATCCCAAGGCCATTTCAGGGAGGTATATAGAAATTAACTTGCCAGTTTCTACTATAAAACCCAGTAGAAACTATAAACAGCCAGATAGCTATGGGCCGTGTGCTTTTTCCACTCCTGCTCTTCAAGTCAATTAAACTGCAAATCTCATCATACAATAATAGAAAAAATAAAAACACAAACCATCATTTCAATATATTGAAATTATGAAAATAATTGGTCCTTATAGTTTCAGACAATTTTCTGTGTTTTATGTCTTTTATGATTCTTTCTTGTTACCATGACTTTAGTGTTACACTAGCCAGATGTGACACATTTAAATTAAAATAGTTCAATGTTCAGTTCATGCTAATACAAAAGAACTATTTCATGTTCAATATTTTTTTTCCACTCTATAAATAAGCTGCTATTCTTCAAACTTAAATCTGGTGACATTTATTTTTATTATCATTATTGTAAATTTGCAGTTTATAGCAATGTATAGCTAATTTGTTTTAAAAATCACAAAAAAATTGCAGTTCTGTTAAAATTGAACGTAATTAGTAATAACTAATTGTATTTTAAATACCACACAGTGATCCACAGTCATGCATCGCCATAATCTAATAAACACTGATTACCTGTGATATCTTCAAGACTATTACAAATACATATACATCCTTTTATTAATTAAGGATGAATCAAACTTTTTGTAAATGTTTTCATTTGTTGTGACCATCTTGGAATTTTACATTTTTTTCCAGACCACTAATAAACACATTTTACTGTGTTTATTCAAGTAAATAACAAAAACTTACAATAGTAAGCTACATACATTTCACTTAGGCCACCATTACTTAACACAATTTGTTCATTGAAATTATTCTCTTATGTTTATTTTTTTTATTATTATTTAAAGGACACATTGGATGAAATCAATAAATAATTAAATATAATTGGAAATTTCTAAATATTGGAATAACATATTATTGGAATAACAATTTAAATTAAATAAATAACACAATCACTTATAACTGGTATATTTTACCTGGTATAAAGTGCCTGATTTAAACACAATCAACTGAATCAAACCATTTAAGACATCAATTAGGGCCCTGAAGTCCCATGCAACTCAGACAGCAGCAACACAATAAATGAAAATTATTTTAGAAAAGAAACATTTAACTATATGATTTTGTTTATTGGTTTTACTCAATTGCTATTTTATTACTATTACTGTTTTGCTTTTAAAGTGTCTTTATAAACAATTATTATTATTATTATTATTATTATTATTATTATTATTATTATTATTATTATTATAAAATCACATGACAAAAATTGTGTGGATGAAAATCACCCGGCGTTCGTGTTCTTAGGTCAAATCGGTCACATACGACATTTTATTTAGAATCTTGGAATAAATTTCTACGTCAGTCCTTTCATATACGGACGGCTAAACTCCGCCTGATGTGATTTAGCGCCAATCTGGTTCCTGAAGCGAGACGAGTAAGAAACCGCTGGTCTAGACAGAATAATCACTCACTGTACATGGATTGTGTGTGAAAGCAGTTTCCCAGGCCTCCTGGACGTCTCCGCTGTGTCATACGGGATTATTTAGAAAACTTAAGCGAACACTTGAACTGTATTATCTTCGCTCGGATTTCTGACGGACAGTTCTGAGACATGACATGACTTAGTGTAAATATGTTGTTGTAGGAATCAGCTTGACGGTACGTCGGTATCTATCATAGCAGAGAGTAAAATACTGGAGGAATGAAAAACGCCAAGATGATTTAGTCCTGGTATAAAAAAAAAAAAGAATTAATGTTACACAGAAGTGAGGCAGACGTCTCCCTCGGGATCGTGGAATGTGTTACGTTACATATTGTTACGTTACAATTATAATAATAATAACCCACGCTGAGGAAGTAGCTGAAGTTAATTCTGTTTAACGTCTCACGATGAAACGATCTGGCCCAGCGTACTAATGCTTTTACAACGTTATTTATTTATCTTTAAATAATACATAAATTCTAGTTTTACCACCTGTAATGGTCGATACACACGGGGAAACACACACGGACACACTTTGCGATGAGAAAGTGTATTTTATTAACAAGAAACCCTAGATCGTATCCCGCCACTACTGTCCGGATAGCTTAGAGCAGATAAAACTGACCCCCAAAGCCACGCTACACACACACTTCCGGTTCATGCGCAGCGCCACACTCTCACGCATGCGTATTAGCACACACCCACAGAAGCCACCGTTACACACCGTTTAATTGCATTTATGGTTACAGTGGGTGTGGTGGGGGTGGGGGGTCACTGGACAAATGCACTAAACACTGACAGGTCACATGTCTGTTGCAGATTTCTGAGACACACACACAGAATACACACAATACACACACACCGAGCATGTAATGATGGAGGCCATAAAAATACGCGTCCCTTTCCGAATGACATCAGACTTCATTGCTCAGTTTGGTTTATTATTCCAGCTGTCAGGCTGGTGTGAGGAGGTTCAGCTCTGAACTGGGAGGCAGAAACACATTCATTGTGTTATTGTGTTGTGTTAGAATAACAAGTCAGGGGTGAGGACCCAGCCAAATCTAATCCAGTATTTCATAAAGACTGAGATTAATGTCCTTTCCTGCCAATATCTACATTTTTATCGTAGCGCTGAATGCTTTTGTGCTCTGGAATGTTCTGCCTTCTGGACATTTCGCATTTTCACATGAATATTAGGATGGATTAATAACCAGAACACAAACCTGTTCATCACATAGACGAACGCTGGCAGTAGACATGTTAGTGTCAAGTGTAAAGACCAAGTCGGTCTTCATAATAGGTCAGTTGGTTTATTTTTATCTTTGCTCGAGTTTGCTAGATCGCGGTTCTTAAAGCTGGATGCGACCAACGCAGGGGGTCACATGATTAGCTGTTTTCCTCGAGACCACCTGATATAAGTAAGTTCTGAACCGAATAAGATCCAGCAGTCACACCGGGCCCTTTAAGGACGGGTTTGAGACCCTTGTGCTAGATAGTTGGTAGTCAGTGTTGCCAGATTGTGCAGGTTGAGCATTAAAGTGCTACTTTATTCGCTCGTCATCTGTTATTTTGGACCAGATTTTGGGCTGTTTAAGATCTTGCTTGTGTTTGCTTTGTTGCTATAAGTATGTGAACCCTGAGACTCTTCTTGGGCGTGTGACTGATGTTCTAGTTCTATCTTGGAGTAAACTCCATATTTCTATTAGTGTTTATAATATGCACTTAATATTCAGGTGTCAAATGTCTGATGTTTGTAGGCACCTAAATCCCTGATGTCCAAACATCATCGTTTACTAAGATTTGCTAAGATCTTTACATGCAGGGCTGTAAAGAGGTCGGCACAAGTGGTCTGTGTGTGGTGTGCGATAATTAATGGAGTTCCTGTGTTTATTGCTCTTGTGTAATGGGAATATAAACTGGAGCGTTCGACTGCAGCTGTGAGCATTTCCAGAACGAAATTTCCATTTCCACATCCACGGCTTTCCAGCGTTCCCAACTTTCACAACTTTCCAAGTGTTTTTGACAATTTCGAATTATTCAAACATGTAAAGATGCTGATTATTCCGAGGCCTCGGTTCTGTTTATAGGATGGGTTGGTCCGTGTTGAGTATTTGGAATCTCATATCGGAGTTTGCGTTAAAAATCATGAGGATAAAGATCAAATAAAAAATTAAAACAATGAAGATGAGACAGGAGAGACGTGTGCCGTGGCTTTCGGAGATAAAATACCAAATTTGTCTTGTAGTGGAAAGAAATAGAGCGAGACATCTACAGTTCCCAATGAGAGACGGATGAGCGGTGTGAAGTGAAGTAGAATTATAAGTGTTGAGACTTTGTTTTATATGTGTAATCATGATGAGGTAGAAGATGAAGCCTCACTGAAAATGTCACTGCTGAAGTTCGTCTGGAACGGTTCACACATTTAGTTTCGTTCCGTTTAGATCAGCGGCTGAGCAGCGCGGGCATTCGAACCTCAGCAACATTTCTTAACACTCATGCCATCTGATGCCAGCGTCGTTTATTCAGTATTTATTTCTTTTTTTTAACTGAATGATACTAAAGTAATATGTAACGCTTCAAGCTGAATCGATACGAATCGATCGAGTTGAGAGAATAGATTTGTGTTCATGATTAACCTCTAGAGGGACATTACATTTCTGGTTCTCTGCACCATTCTATCTCATTTTTTTAAATTGTTTACACTTTGGCCTCATGTGGAGACATTGCCCATACCACCTAGTGGTCATATGACAACATAACACTTGATTGATTAAATTATTTTCAAAAGTGACTTTTTATGTACAATAACATGATCACTTTTCTTTATGTATTCTAATGTTTACAGTTTCAATCAAACACTTTTGTTCTTCGTTAGCCAATTGTTTCTTTATTTTAGACCTACTGTCTCCATACGAGGACATTGTTTTTTCCAAAACGGCTTCATGTACAAAGACAAAATTTAATTTTTATGCTAGTTAGGTCCTACTTATCCCAAATAGCTAGACGAAATAAAAAACGCTTATCAGGGAAAAGTCTGGCTCTCAGGAGGTTAATTAAGCAGAAGGAATGAAGGACCCCACTGACCCAAACTAATGGGTTATATCGTCACTGACCGGCCCAGACTCACATGTACATGTCAACGTCAAGAGTAATTTATTTGTTAAATAACTTATATGTTACATTTTTAGAATCCAAAATCCACTTAAACAGCAGATCTGGGTGCTTTCATGTCATCCCTCTAATCTGGTTTACAGCACTTTATTGCTACATACAGTCAATACAGCTGGTTTCATTTATTCATAACCATTCATAATGTTTTTTATTATTATTCTTTGGACACATTATCATTTCACAAAAAGTTTCTTTTCTATGTTGTATACACTTCCAGGCGACGTAAGAGCTATTTAACCAAGAGTGATGATGGGTGCTGGGTCACATGACCTGGCCTGACATAATATCTTGTCCAAAACCCAACTGAGACGATCCGAGTCGAACTTTAGACAAAGCAGTCAACATGTGCTCTGCACCTCAGAAGACTCCTTCACGTAGGTCCAAGGTGGCTCATCGTAAAGTTAATTCAGAGAACGCCAATGGCAGAACCGAGTGCAATATGCAAAGATAAAGAATGAAGACATTATAGTTTGTTTAACATGTTTTTGTTTGCTATATTTTGCTATATGTTGCTAACCTGTTGCTAGCCTCGACTGCCATTCTGCCAAGAAAAAGCAGCCAGGAAAAACCCATCTAAGTGGATGGAAGTAAAATCCTGACAGGAATCAGGCTCAAAAGGGTAACCCATCCTTCACTGGGTTAGTCTTAATGTGAGTAACGTCAATAAGATGTTAATTAAATCTTCGCAGAAATGAAACAGACCCTAACAAGACGAACGGCGTGGGTGGGGATTCCTCCTCAGACGAAACTCTCACCACGCTGTAGGTCGTGAATAACAAATCCCTGATTCAACTTGTGTTTTTAGGTCTGTGGATTCACCAGGCAACACTTGTTTTGTTGCTCTTAAGAGGCACATGATATCATGGTTTGGGCTGAATCATGAACATTTTTAGAGCTGGAGGGGGGAGATTCCAGAACCAGCCTGATGAAGACGAACGACAGATCGTGGAGGCACCACACGGTGGAACGCCAGAGGGGATGGAAGCCCTGAATCTCCTCCAGTGCTCTTTAATCAACCGTAATGAGCTTTGTTATAGTGCCTCGAAGGTTCAAACCAGCTGCCAAACTTTTACATTCTTTAGACCGTCTGTCAGTGTTAAGCCTACAATTAGCACCTCCATCCTCCACACCTCCAGACTTGGGCCGCACTGAAGACAGACTGTTGACAGAACCTGTTGGTGATGTTGAGCAGAAAAACTGTGAATGATGGTTCGGGAGGCATAAAAAGCATCGTGAGTTAATCACTAGCTGACAGAAGCTTACAAACTCCGTGCTGGCCATCAGTGAAAAATAACAGATGTTCCTGTTCCCATTCGTCCCTACAAGCAAGGTATGATAAATAAGATGCTCTCTCAGCTTTACTACCTAATGACTGCTATGTGCAAAACCTGAATAGCACGACCAAAGTTTGGTGCCACTTACATCTTACATCCTTCTGGGAATAAAGGCTAATCCTAAATACAATAGGAGTACAGATGCTAAGCATTAGAATACGGAACTTAGTTCCGGAACTTCTCACCGTGAGGCGACAATGCTATTCGTTAAGCTGATGTGCCGTCTACTTACACCGTATCGCTGCTGGCGTCCTGTAAAAAGACGATTGACACGTTACGTTTATTGACAAACAAACTACAGTCCAAACACAGACCGTGCAAATGCCGACTCCACGTAAAGAAAAAAAAACAACAAACAAAAAACATTACAGCGGTTCACATGAAAAAGCTTTATTTTCAACCACAGCTTTAACAGGTGTAGTGCTCATTAACATTTGACGTGTAAACTATTCAGCAACTTCACTAGCAGACAATGAGTAGAATCATCATAATTTATACCGACATAAATTATTAAATAGTCGAACTTTTCAAGATCATACAAATAAGCAGGAAAAATAGAGGTCAGTGTATATTATCTGTCTACTTCACTAAAAGATGGACATGACACTGCACGGTACAAAAGATTCACCTTGAAACTCTAACGTCGGCTCTGCAGCACACAACCGGCTCTCCAGAACGACTAAGCGATAGATCGTCGGTGGCGTGTAGGAATGTACGTTAAATGAAGTCGGTACACGCAGGCCAGCACATCGATGCCGTCGACACGGCGAAAGCACAAAACGATACCACAGCATAAGAGGCAGCACTGAAATCCTTAGTGATCTGCGAACACTGTACACCTGTGTTTCTAGGACAGTCGGATAATCTTTTGATTAAACTTCCGTTCATAAACTATTCGAACAGAACACCGAGCACGGATCCTTCAAAAACTATCTTCAACCCAGATGCGGTAAAACATGTAAACAAAAATGTGCGTGTGCATTTCTTTCCAGATTAGTGTCAAAAATACAGAGTTTTTGGCAGCGCCGAGAGAACGATGGTCAATAGCGTAGCAGTACCGGGTTTTACTGCACAGCTAACACGAGCAGTCAGGTCATGGCATGAACGATCAATTTACACCCTGTGTGTGTGTGTCTGTGTGTGTGTGTGTGTGTGTGTGTGTGTGAGGGGGGAAACGCAGTGTGAACGGAACATCCGCACCCAAGACCCGCTGTAAAAGTAATAAGAAGTAGAATGAAGGGACTGTTTAGCATGAGTTAGTGTTCGGGAGAAATGAAAGGTTGCTTGAACTTGGCAACTGGTGGCTAGTCACGTTCCTTAACGACTGAGGTACCCCTGGCGCTACCCATGAGACCGGTCTGGTCCAACTGAGCTATATGAAGAATCTTAAACATCCATTCCTCACTCCGTCTACCAGAATAATTGGTCAAAAAGTGCCAGGCTTCAACAATGTTACCTGTATGTCTAAGTGATGCTTTGATTGACATACTTGGTAACTAGGAGGGGTTCGGAAACTTCGCCTGGGCACGCCAAACATGAGGGGCTGAAACATGCATGTCATTGTACTTGTAAAATATTTACCTGCATGACGACAATTACCACGACTGGAAGGATTCGGTCATTACAACAACCTAGAATCTTTATGTTACATGCCAGGCATGCCAGTTCACACCTGGGGAAGAAAGAAGTGGGTGGGTGGATGGGGCTGGATTTGAACCGTTAATCTTGGCGTGATGTCACAAAGCTCTACTCACTAAAATAAGAGCCGCCACGACGATATGTATAGTGTGAAAATACAAAATAAAAAAGGTGTCTGTGTTTCGTTTGTAACGGCTTTAACATCGTCCCTCCTCATTTTAATACACGTTAATGATAATCGACACTGGTCTGGGCAATAAAGTTGCTTAATCCTTGATGGGTGACATGGATCTTGGGTTTGATCCCCAGACGGGGCGGTCGGTGTCCCTTCTATATGGCGTTCCTGTGCACGTTCTCACTGTGTCCGTGTGGGCATCCTCCAGGTACTCAGGTTTCCTCCCACCATCCAAAAGCATCCAGCGAGATAAATTCGAGACGCAGAATTAATCCTAGACCTATCCTTCGTGTCTGAATAGACGCCCGACGAGCTGATAGCACCCATATCCGAAACGCCACACCTCAGAGCACCCTATCGATGTTCCCTAAAAAACATTTTCAGCAGACGCCTTTATTCGACGCGACTAACCATAACACAACGTAACACTATTTTCTGAGCAAGTGAGGGTGAAGGGCCTTGCTCAGGGGGCCAACAGTGGATACTTGGTGGTAGCGGGAGCTTGAACCAGTGACCCACTGATCTCCAGCCCACTACCTTAACCACTACGCCATCAGTGCATATTTACAGACATGTTGAAATGTATTTCGATTTACTGTTCTGAAAACAAAATGGTCACAGCCTCAACCCCCCCGCCTCTATATTTGTGTTACCGTGACAACCCTACGGCCATACGGACAATTCATTTCTTGAATTGTGTAGTGTGTAGACATTTACAACTGTCTGCTGGCTTTTCTGTCTGAAGCAAGAACATGGAAAACGCCATAGCAACATATATCAAATTGTAGTTATTACAGGAAAACAAACACACACTCACACACACACACACAAACACACTAGTTTGCTTTCGTGGAAACAGTAGAACTGCCCACAGACAACGATTCAAGCTTTCCTTTCTTCTTTGCCGCAGACTTGCCTATTCAGCAGCTTCTCGGTTACTTTAACATTTGGCAACTTTGTATTTAATACGTTTTATAATCAAGTGCATTTAATGAATCTCCGTAAGAACACGGGGAATATATGAGTGTATAGTTTTAGCTCCCTTTTCCGTGTCCTTTCATTCTTAGCCATAGAAAAATAGATTGGCATATACGTTAACGCTAATACTTCGGCATTAGGGTCTTACATGCTTAGTGCAATTCTGATAAAATACATTTCGAACCGTGTCGAAACAGTCGCATCGGTTCTCAATCCCAATGTAACGTGTGTATGTGTGTGTGTGAGGAAGTATCAAGATGAAAATAAAAGCCATCTTAATGTACTTATCGGTCTAGAAAGTGCATCGTCTGCAGTGATGAGAGACGCTACGAAGAGAAGAGAAGAGGAAACGATTTCGTCTGGCTGGTCCCGACAAATACGCCGATGATCCCCTCTAGTGTTCCGTTATGCTTTGGGGATTCCCCTGCTGCTGTGCAATACCCATCACTGAGTCCTTTGTGTGCTGCTCGAACACTCTGAGGGCGTAGATGTGGAACGGCGATCGTGCAAATGATAGCAGAAGATCTGATATGCAATATCCAATGACAGAAAGAAAAGAGAAAAAGAAAAATGCCATCCGTCGGGGGCATGCAAAGCTCAAAACAAACACACAAACACACACACACACACACACACAATTGACTTTCACCGACCCGGACATTGAACTCCACCTTCTCTTAATCTTTGCACACTGATGTTGAAATGATAAACCTTTTGGATATAAAGCAGATAGCGCTTGCGCATTATTAGCGTGGTGAGTGGAGGTCTACGGGTGTTCCAGGAGCCAGTAGAAGAGAGACCTGCGATCCCAGACGGGGCTCTCGGCGTGACCTTCGTCATCACACGGGCGCTCCTCGTAGTATCTGAGCAGCGCTTGGAGGAGTTCGCCGACCCTCCACTGTCTCTCTCGGAGCCTCTGGACGAGACGCAAGAACTGCAAGCGAACGACAAAGTGGCATCACTTATTAGTAGGGATACACAAACACAACTTGTCGAACCAATACGAGTACAAAAACAACACAGCTCTAACATTTAATAATGTTTAATAATATCATAATACAACCGATCATTATATGTGTTATATATAAATAAATAAACATGTTTGTTTCCACCTAATTCACTGTTTTTGTTTTGGCTCTAAATACCGATCCTGGATCTTTTTAAATACCGTATTGTCCAGAGTATAAGCGGCACTTTTTTCCAAAATTTCGAACATAAAAAACTGTGGTGCTGCTTATTTTCGCGACCGATAAATTTTCAGTTGTAACAGAAACTTTAAATCTAGCTGCACATTTATAACACAACATGTTATGATGCA
>JAOTRQ010129322.1:0-11633 GCA_028565875.1 Hoplisoma paleatum | reverse complement strand
ATATTTTGTGTTTATTTTTTTGTTAAATATGAAAATCAGTTTAATTCTCTAAAAAGACTGAAGAAAGATAAGACAATCCTTGATTAGTCACATGGTGGGAACATTTACATTATAATAACAGCAAAGGGGTTGTAAATCACTCAGTACGAAAATAGATTATTATTATTATTATTATTATTATATTACCAATACAATAAATAAGTAATCTTTAAACATGATCAAAAACTGTAAATTGGAAAAAAAATACAAATGCATACAAGCAGTTTCCAGTAAAGACATGAAGCCTTATGAAGGCTTTGCTACGTCATAATACACGTTAGATCTCCATTTAACTTAACATAAAAAAGTCACTAAAAATAACTGGTGTATTGTTAAAGTTTTGATGTCAGAACTATTTGGATACACTAAAATATGTGACTTCTCTGGGTGAAAATAGGCCGTGGGTTTGAATACTGGTAAAGATGATCATAAAAAGTGCACATCACTGTCAAGCACCAGAGAATAGAAGTTTAATTCTTATTAATATTAGCTTAAATTGTAATGATTGATTGTAAGCTTTAGGTTTTGTAATGTACAATGATACAGAACAAAACAGGCCTTTTTGACTACTGGATTTATTAAATAATGAACGATATTAAGCTATTGTGAAGTTATAATCTGATGGGGTGTTTTGAAAAGAGGCACATTTAATAAATTGCATGTGTTTGGTTTAAACAAGGAAACAAATCTTACATCTGCAATGTAAATCACAGCTCTTATTTGTCCGTTGTACATTGGCAGGAGGTTTTTGACGTAAGGAACACAATACTGGTAACCAGTTACATTTACAATAGCACATTAATGTTGAGTTGTACAGCCTTCAAGTCTTCACAAATCAGGTATATTTTGCTTGCATGCTTGTTTATTACATTATTTACAATTCTTTCATCTGTTTTGATATAGTTGGTAGTATTGTGGTGTATTATTGTAATTGATACAAAATGATATTGTGTTTTAATTACACATGTAATGGGTCAGATGAACGAGCTGTTACACAACATCACCCAAACATCACAATATTTTGGATTTAAAGAAATCATTATTTATTTGGTGGTTTAAATGTATCATTTATTTTATTAGGTATTCATTTAAATGTTTATTTGTATTGAATCCTACATTTCTTTGCGACAGCTTTGGTTCCACCTTGATTTATCACTTTGAGGACATTATCCGAAATAAACTTTACACTGTTGTGGACTTACTAGCTTTAGTGCTGCTGTATCATTTAATTCTTCAGTTTGTAAAATATCAGACTAGAATCAGAATGACATTATGTGGAATTTTGAAGCTATAATTATATTTTTTTTAGAAGCCGCTTGACTTTGATGGAGCTGAGAATTTTCATTTTGCTGTGCCTTACAGGTAAGGGCATCCTTTTAACCTTAATTACTGTTGTTGTTTGTTTTCTCTAAAGTGTGCAAAATGTACTAATAGAAATATTATTGTTAAGGTCTTGTTTACAACCTACCATAAGTATTTATTGATTTAAAGTAAAGATTTGTGATTTTGAGCTCATGAATTAAATCGATATTTATCATCACAGTAACCAGCAATATTAAACAAATTCACTCAGATGTTCGGACACCTGACTATGAGCTTGTCACCTCATTTTGATTTACAAATTGTATTAAAATGATATTAAAATAAAGTGTCTTTTATGGGATTTTTTTCAGCTGGAATAGGTCACCTGAGGAGACTATTTGACTTAACTAAATTATAGAGGCATATATGTAATTTTACCTGTATTTTAAATGCGTCTATCATTGTTGAATGTTTATTGTCAGAGCCATATTTCCTTAAATCAAAACAGGCTGCTCGATTGAACCAAATGTGTTTAAACTATACATTCTTATATAAATTGTCACCATCATTATGTTGTGTATTCTTTTTAAAAAAGCAGTGTAAATAAGTGACATAATACTGCTTTACATATCATTATTTTTCCACACAGGGCCAGGTACGGCTGACTGATCAGTAAATGTAATAATCATAAAAGTTTATTAGTTAATCAGGAAAATATTTTGTGTTTATTTTTTTGTTAAATATGAAAATCAGTTTAATTCTCTAAAAAGACTGAAGAAAGATAAGACAATGCTTGATTAGTCACATGGTGGGAACATTTACATTATAATAACAGCAAAGGGATTGTAAATCACTCAGTACGAAAATAGAAAAAATAAAAATGACAAAACATTTCCAATACAATAAATAAGTAATTTTTAAACATGATCAAAAACTCTAAATTGGAAAAAACAATTACAAATGCATACAAGCAGTTTCCAGTAAAGACATGACTTTTTCAAGTCTTTGGGTTCACATACTTAAGTACAGCTTGCAGGTTCACCCATTACTACTATGTCACTTGTGCTTAATGCTTAAGCTATGAACCTACAACTGTTCAACAACAATGACCATTTTACTGAGGACGCAATAGTCTTGCAAAACTTGTGTTTTGTTCTGATCGCTTCGAAAGATTCATTTAGAAGGACGATTTATTTTCAGCAATTATAATTATCCGTACCTCTTGCCAACAGGTACTGTCCCAGTTGCCCTTTCAATCATGCAGGAAGTCCCGCACAAATATTATCTGATCGAGTCTGTAAAGACATGGCCAATGGCACAGAGTTACTGCAGGACATTTTACACTGATTTAGCTACAGTAGAGAGTAACAACGACTGGGCAAGAATAAACAAAGAAGGAGCTAGCAAAGGTGATCCAAAAACGTCCTGGATTGGACTCTACAATGACTATCAAAGCTGGCGCTGGTCTGTAAATGAACTCCCACTGAAGAATCAGACTTTTACAAGCTGGTATTATTTACAGCCTGATAATAACGGGGGTGTGGAATCTTGTGGTTTAGTTAATCCTGCAGGATTCTGGTGGGATGAACCATGCACACGACTGAGATCATTTATATGCTACAACGGTGAGTAAATATTCTGATGTTACAGCTTGGTTATAGGTAGAGGTGGACTTTAAACTACTTTGAGGACTTTAAAGTTAGTCTAGTCTTAGATTTAACATTGTCCCTTGTCTAATTTTTAACTTAAACACAATTACATAATTTAAAATGTTGATACAACTTTTAGGGATGTGTCATTGAGTACAGAACTTCCTCCCTAAAATGTTTTCAAACTGCTGTGATTTTTAATGCTGTGATTTTCAACAGCTGCTGGTGGTTTTAGATGTGTGTGCTGTGTTGAGTGTTGCCAGATTGTGCACTTTTATGCATTCATACAGAGTTTTACTAACTAATAATATTAATTGTAAAACACTCTGGCAACCCTGATCAATACACTATTTCCCAAATGTGATTTTCAGCATCATTCATAAATCATTCATTAACAAATGTGATTTAACTTATAATTAAAAAAATTAAGTAAAAGTAAAGGTTGTAAAATCATGTTACATTGGTAACATGTGTTTGTGTATGTATGGATTTTGGCACACATTTACATTTTTTTTATTTAAATGTGTTTGTCTAGTAAAAAAACGATGACAGATTTGTATTTTTTTGCTATTTCACAGCGAATTACGATGACAGTAACAAGTTTGTTGGTGTCAAGAGTCCTTTACTGGACTGGCCTGGAGCTCGTGCTTATTGTCAAAAGTATCACACAGAATTGGCCGCAGGAGTCAATGCTTATGAGAACTACCTGATCCAGCAAGTGGCCAGCATAACAGGAGACTGTTGGTTCGGCCTGTATAGGGACACTTGGAAATGGTCAGATGGGACCAATGTGTCTAATCTCTTGTGGGGATCTGGAAAGCCTGATAATTACTTGGGCAATGAGCACTGTGGGATGCGTGAATCTAAAATAATCAGCGATGACCCGTGCAGCAACCAGAAGTATTTCTTCTGTCACACCAGTGAGTTAAATATTAATGCTTATTTTTTCATTCTTGTTCTGTACATTGTCTGAAACAAAGCTCCCATAATAGTAATTTTAGAATCTTAAATAGTTTTGGAATTCACTTTGTAGTCTCTAATCATGTCCTGAAATAATTTCTGTTTATTTTCTCACTAGTGAAAAGCTGTTTACAGCGTTAATGTTTGTATTTTAATTGTTTCCCAGTTCCTCCAGTGAGGGAAAAACAATATGTGAAGCTGCAGGTGAAGACTGGAGAAAATCTTCTCGATCCTGCTGTACAGTCTACCATTTTAGATATGGTAAACAATACAATATTATAAAATATTTAATTGCTGAACTATTAATGCTTGATGTGTAATTACTTTGATCAGCTAGCAATTTGCCCAGACTTAATGATAGTTATGCCTCTTCTAATTAGCATTTATCTAGCATTAGCTTTTTAAATCATATCTAGCATAAATGTAGTCTCACTTGTAATTCCTGTTACATGCATAACATCTCACCGACCAAGCACTAACATCATTAAA
Source organism: Hoplisoma paleatum (assembly GCA_028565875.1). Lineage (NCBI taxonomy): Eukaryota > Metazoa > Chordata > Actinopteri > Siluriformes > Callichthyidae > Hoplisoma > Hoplisoma paleatum. The sequence continues at coordinate 7,194 of JAOTRQ010129322.1, read as the reverse complement.
CATATTCCCCTCATCTATTGGTCAATCTTGTAAAGGATAGTATAGCCTAGTAGGTAGAGTTCTTGGCTATCTGTAACCTAGTGGGTAGAACTAAGGCCCCTGTCTGCACCAGGGGTGATGATCCTTCTTTCTGACCCCAACTTCCATACAAGATGCGAGAAACTCATACCAGAATACCTTTTGTAGTGCTCATTACTTAAAAACACGTGTATATTTACACAAGATACCTCATAGGACAAATATACACATAATTGTTGTCAACATATCAGGAGAAATGCTCATAAGCTTTAATAGTGCTCCAATAAATTCAATGGTTTGTGTAAAATTGAAATGATTGCCAATGATATTTTATAATAATGATATTACTGATATTTAGCTGAAGCAGAAGCTGGAAGAATATGGCATGTTGGAGAACACCACAGTGACCTGGAGGGTGTATGCAAATTGAACCGTCTTTCTCCAGAAAATCATATTGTTGTAAAATGTACATGTACATAGCTTACGTTTAAAACGTAATGTTCTAAATTCATCTTACGTTGGAGTGATTAGTGGTAGGGTGTAAAGTGATTGAGGGAAAATCTAAAAAACAAAATAGAAATTGGAATCTTCCGAAGCTTGTAGTAGTTTGGAGTCACTGTTGTCTTTTGCAACCTTTTAAGCTATTTAGATATTTTCTCCATTTTTAGTGAGAGGAAAATGATTAATCTAGCCAAAGGTTTCTAATTAAGTTTTAATATGTTTAAAATGTTTATTATGTTTATTATATTATAATAATTTCTATTACTAGACAAGTTTATTATTAGATGTAATTCTGTTGTAGCTAAAGATTAAACTTAGAGCACTAAAGTAACAAATTAATATTAATATGTTATTATGAATAGATGTATGTGTAAAATAATTATTACACATCAATGTAACCAAATATCATGCTGTCCTGTATACATTCACTTTTATAGTTAATGCATGATTTCATTTATAGAGCTGATGTTTCATGTTATAGGGTATAGTTAAAGGGGTTTAAGAGTTGTATGTTCTATAAAACATTGCTTTTATTAATAAACACTGCAATTAAACTAAAATGGGTAATGTGTTCCATACATAAAATCATCTCACACTTATTGAGAGATTCTTGTGTTCACATAGAACAACATGGCTGGTACTACTGGACAGGGTTGAATATGACAGAAATCATCTGAGACTGAGAAGGTTTGTGGAGAAGAATGCACACGCACGCACGCACGCACGCACGCGCGCACGCACGCACACACACACACACACACACACACACACACACACAAACATCTAGTGCGGATCAGTACAGACTGCATAAGGTCAAGCTTGTGGATGAAGTCAGATTTATTTTTGTACTCCATTGAAAGTAATTTTGTGTAAAACATGCAAACATATACAAAAGTAGAAGGCAACTAATAAGAAAACATATTTATAAAATGGCACACTGTTTTACAAATGCATAATTAGTCGCTGTTTATTTATTAGATTATATTTATTATACTGGTGGTTTAATTTTTTTGGTTGAATATCATGACCGCTGTTATTTTATCACTTGTGTGTCATTTCATACACTTCATTCATGATTTCGATTCCTTTAAAAAAAAACACAAAAACAAAAAGTAACCCAGCACAGACTGACAAGGTTTGCTAGTAAATGTTTCTCACTGGATAACAGAATATGTGTGACAACAATAACAGGTGAAACATTTGCAGTTAAAATAGCAAGATTTTTGTGACAGACATTTTTTCAAGTGTAAACTATATTTAACCTCAATCTGTTATTGAAAGATGAAATGGAATCGTGGGATCTAGTCAGCGAAACAAATGAATTAAATCATTAATGTATCTTTATGTTAATAAATATAATATTCAAACATATTACAATTTTACTAATATGTATGCCAGTAATGAAAAAGTGAAGGTTGCCATCATGTTAATGGTGTTATCATTTTTATACACCTTAAATTTCCATTTTTGCAGAGTTTGCATGCTTCCCTGGGTCTACATGGGTAAACATGGTTTTATTCTTGGTGCTCCGGTTTCTTCCAACAGCCCCAAAACAGTGAACAAATTAGCTGAATTGGACAAAAAATGTCCACGACCGTGGTCAATATAACTTGTATAATGATGTCTAATGAGTAACTATTTCCTGTCATAAATGTAACCAAAATGTAAAACCTGACATTAAAATCCCAGTAAACACACAAACACTGAAATTGCCCTACTGGCATGAAGATATGCTGGATCCCCCAGTAAAGAAATGCAAATTGTATAGTGAGAACTGGACATTAGAGTTGTGCTGTTACCTTTCACACATCATGAATCCTCGAATGGAAATCCAATCTTTGTTGTATTTAATTCATTTTAATATGTTTCTTACTATTTTAGAACAAAGTCACCTTTTGTGAATTTTTCTATGTCTTTATTTTTTATAATTCAGCATTAAAATGCCTTTGTTTTAATGTTTAGAAAGTCTATTCGAATTTAAATTTTATTTGTCATTACACATATACAGATGTACAGTACAACGAAATGTTTCACTTCGCATATCCCAACTTGTCTGTAAGTTGGGGGTCAGCCGCAGTACGGCGCCCCTGGATGCAGACAGGGTTAAGGGTCTTGCTCAAGGACCAAGTAGTGGCCGTGTAGCAGAGCCTGGATTTGAACCCCCAACCTTTGGGTTCACAGCCCCACGCTCTGTAGTACACCAAGGATGTGATTGTGTTAGGGAAAAGATTCTAAAAATGTGTGGTTACATGTCTCAGAAGTGGAAAACACAACAATTGTAATATAAAGAAACACTTGGTGTGCACATTAAAAATCTCTATACAATAAAGTTGATAGTCCTATCTGACGAATATTAACTTTCATTTATCTTAAATAATTAGGATGCTCAAAAGTGAGCTTAAATAAGTAATAAATAAGTAGGACGCTAATAGCTGAATAAATATAAGGAAATACATTTATTCCATTAAAGTTCAGTCATTTTCTTTTTCTGGAAGATGGTACCATCTGACTGTGCTCTCCAGGTTACGGTAGAGTTCTCCAGCATTCCCTTTTCATCCAGTTTCTGCATTATCTAAAGAATTAGATCAAATAATAGTTAAAATGTATGTAAATGAAATCATTCAATTCAAATTAAGATTTAATCCAGAACTTTCCCATTTCTCACTCTTCATCAACAGTAGTTGTTATGACATCTTGAATTTAGAATAGTCTCCAAACTGAGTAGTATAAAAATGGATAATGAATACATACATATCACTCTATTGGTAGAAATCATGTTTACAAACACTTAAATATGCTCAAATGTATACAATTTTTTGAATAATTAAAACTGATGATGTTGTTTAATGCAGTATTATAGACAAATACATAATTGTAAGCAAAGTATTAAAAGTATTTACCAGCTTTAAAATAATTGCTTGCACTGCAGGATCCAGCATCGTGTTATCAGACGTAATCTGCAGCTTCAGTACCTGCTGATACCTGGCTGCAGGAGCTGTCAAACATAAATACATGCTTAAAGACAATTTATTAAAACTTTAAATACGGCACCGTCATAGAATAGAAAGTTTTTCAATTGCCAATGTGGCAATAGCAGTGTTAGTAACAAAAGAACAATGCAAATCCACATACTGCACACATTACAAATGCATGACCGAGGAAGAAAAGGGTCGACTTTTCTAGAGAATGTTTGAAATGAAGAATTTGACAACGATCCTTTACTGTTGCACACTTTAAGACATAATTGCAGGAAGAAAGGGAGAAAGTAAACTGACGAAACATTTTAGTATTTAAAAACCAGAAAGCACTTACTTGTGTGACAATAAAAGAAGTATGACTTAGTGCATTTGGAGTCTGTAAACAAATAATTATAAATAATTCCACAGTCTTCTTGTCCCCAGATATTTGATGGGGCTCCAGGAAACCACCGCAACCAAATGAATGAAGGATCCGTCCCATCCGACCACTTCCAGTTATCCCTGTACAGGCCAAACCAAGAACTGCCCTGGTAATTTACCAGTGACGCAATCTGATTGTTGTCCTCTAAAGTGATTGCGCTGGCTAAATCTGTGTAATATCTTCGACAGTAAGCTAGAGCTCCATACCAGTCCAAATAAGGGTAAGCGATGCCAATGAACCTTTGTGATCCAGTATTATCAGCTGCACAAAAAAGATGTAATTGTTGAAGTTTGTTATATATTTGTGAGTATATTTTGACATTGGTGTAGATTCAAATTGGGATCTTGACTCACCATTGAGGCAAACAAATGGTCTAGGTATTGTGCAGGTATAATCCCTCCAGTTTCCAAATGTGTCTATTGTAACACACCATTCATGCCCACCAATGTTTGCAGGCTCATATTCTGCCCATTTGCTTAGAGTTGTATCCTTCAGTGAAATTTCATTATAGGACCAGCGCCAGCTGTTAACGTCATTGTACATTCCAAGCCAGATAAAAGATGAGACCCGATCTTTTATGATTTGTTTTTTAATTCTTGCATAATCACTGTCACTAGCAATTGTAGCTAAATCGTCAAAATTCTTCCTGCAGTACTGCTGTGCATTTGGCCATGTTTTTAGGGAGCTGATCAGATGGTATTTGTGTGAGACAGGCCGCACGATGGATAAGACACATGAAATGCCACCTGTAGAAATATCAATATTAAAAGACTTAAAGGACATTATTCTTTATGGCTGACGATTTATGGAATGATTGCTGTTTTAAAATGAGTTTATTTAAATAGTCTCCCTCATAGATACAGCTCTTAGAAAAAGACAGTTCCTATTGGAACAGATAGTAACACATGGGCAGTGATAACTTAGTGGTTGAGGTACCAGACTAGAGATCAGAAAGTCTCACTATGGAGCCCCTAAGCAATGCCAATCAAACTCCCAAAATGTTGTTCTGCTGAAGTTGTAAGTATAAAGTAAGAAACAAGTCATATGTTCTAAGAATTTAAAGTAAGTAAACTAATTTTGACATATTTTGACTAGATAATTAAAAGCCCAGGGACCTAAGGTACCATAGTGCTGCATGTCATCCACACTACCACACTGCTAATCTTGAAAACATATTTAATTTAAATTTGTTTTAAATTCCCACACTTCTAATTGCTTCTGACCATATGGATATGACTGAATATGAATATATTTATGGCCAAATATGAATATGACCAACTGAATGTGACTAAATGTATCATGGTTGTTTGTTCTTGGTATAAAAAGAGTACACACTTACCACTGACAAATAAGAGAACAACTACATTTGGCTTCATGATGGAGTTCTGTAAATGCAAAAAATAATGTTGCAAAAAATGTTGCAGATCTACTTCAAGATCTTACTTACTTACTTATACTTATCTTTTACTTTCATTGTGTTTCAAGTATCAAATATTATAATTATTTATATTATTGTTGCTTGCAACAATACAGAGATATTCAGTTTAGTTTTTTTTTCCTCTGCAACTTGTATTTTGTAATAGTTGAAATTAAACTATGTCTGCAGAAACATTTTTGGTTTATTTACCTATAACTATAAAAATAGAAATAGAAAAATATTAAGCACATAATTGAACTTTCTTTTACTTCTTTATATATGTCAGTTTATATAAATCAATCAATAATATTTTGATTTTAGTATTGAATTCAACATTTCATTTTTTTCCCAACTATTTAACCAAAGTCTAAAGCATTTTAGAACATTTACGTCTACAAAAGCGATTATATTAAATGAATGTTGTCAATCACATGTAAATAATTAAGATACTTCTATTACTATTCTATCTACTGGTGATGTAACACAATGTTCTCCCTCCACACAGCAAAATAACATTACTTTAATTGTAATATTTGACTTTTCCAACTTTAAAAAAACAATAAATAGATAGATAGAGAGAGAAAGAGAGAGAAATAGTACAACATTACAACGTACCTTTTTTTTTTTTTTTTTTTACTGAAATCGTTGTGGTTGTTTCATGTAATCTTTGAAAAGCTAAACCTCCGGCCTCCTTTATAAAGAATCTTATGTAAAACAGTCCCCCTCTTAGTCAGAGGCTTGGCTAGAAAACACAAACATTGTAAGTTGATATTCACCTCCCTTAAAAGACAAGGCCAGCTAATTTATTATCAGGAAGTTGTGACATTTTAATTCAATCTCAAAACTTCTATCAGGAAAAAATATAGTGACATATATTTAATAGATTAATTTTACACAATGCACCAAAATATAGTTATAAATATATAAACTGCAAATAGTTTTAAAAGCCATTTGTGATCACAAATAAAAAAAATAACAATTTGGCTTATTATGCCGTTGTGGCACTCATTGTGGAAGATGCATTTGTTCATATTAGCATTTTAAAGCTGTAAACCTGGCTGGAACACAGTCACTGAAAATTTACCACCCTAAACGAAAGTACTAATAGTGCAGTGTTTGTCTCATGATTCCATATTCTGGTTCTCTACTTGATCTAAAACTATAGTTTTGAATGGCCAAAACAATTATATTTCTTTTTATTGTGTCCTAATGGAGTTTATGGCAAGATGAACCCCTTTCAGCCCATTACATTACATGAATGTAATGAAAAAGAAATTTAGATGGGGTTGGAGGAGCATTGCTGTCACCATTTGGTCACCTATAGAAATGTCCAGTGAAGCCGTTCAAGAAGGTGTTGTCTTTAAAAATCATTAAAATAGCATTAAAAAACAATACTGAGATGGTAAATGTCAGTAACAAGGCTACTTAAACAACTTAAACTAAGACTAAAAACACTTTTAAAAAGCCAAAGTTTCTTTCTTTCTTTAAACAAAGCTGACCCTTAGAATATATCCTCATGACAAATACAAATGAGCATTTAGCCTGGAAAAATCCTTTTGTTTATTTTACAGCTGTGCTACAAGGTAAACAAATTCAGTTTTACATAGAAGGTAAACTAAGTAACTAAACTAATCTAATCTAAAAAAGACCCTGTAATTTCCTTTCAGATATAAGATGAATAATAACAAAAACTATGTGACAATCTTAAATCTTAATAATTTCAATGAACAAAAAATAAATAAACTAACTAACAAAAAATATGCTTGGTTAAAAATATACTAACAGCCAGTGATATTGTTGTTTTGGTCTCTATTATTAAATGCAGGTTGTAATTTCTGTCTTTTACATACCAACAAAGG
>JAOTRQ010129215.1:0-18690 GCA_028565875.1 Hoplisoma paleatum | reverse complement strand
TGTGTTCTTGTACTTCTCATTGTAAGTCGCTTTGGATAAAAGCGTCAGCTAAATGCAATGTAATGTAATGTAATGTAGCATAAGCTTTTTATGTTTTCTATAAATTTAATTTGGAATCCAAATATCCTTAACTTTAAACAACTATATCAGAATACTAAATATTTTTCAAAATTATAAAATAAGCAAATGTCCAATTAGAATTTAAGAGTGAGATATTTTCAGATTAATCCTAGCCATTTTGGTTCAGCAACATTGAATAATACTCTACTCACTCTGCATTTGACAAACAATTTGCCTTAATGTTACTAATATAAACATGTGCAACAGACATATGTAATATAATGATATTTTGTTTTTACATTATCCCTGGTCTCACATTAACAAACAAAACCTAAAGAACATGACAATAACTAGATTCCTACCAGGAAGCTGCCATTCAGAATACTTCTGCAGCAGCTCAATGAGCTCAGCACCATATTTGTCCAGCTTATCCTCAGTTACACCATCAATCTGCAGAAGAACCTCTGGATCAGCAGAAAGAGTTTCTGCACGAAAAACCAAATTCACATTAAACAGAAAAATAACAATAACAAAGAAACTTAAGGAATCAGGCTAATCAGAACACTGTATTTGAGGGGTGATAGCTTACCAGCTATCTTTTTTAGAGTAGCCGTGGAGAATATGTTGTAGTAATGAAGTCCAAAGACTTTGCCAAGCTTTTTGCACAGCTCATTAAGCTCCTCCAGACATTTTTTGACCATTTCTTCCCTCTTAGAAACACTCTTAGTCACAGAAGCTTTGTGCTTCCTGATGCTAGAAGCACTGTCTGTTTCATAGAACTCAACCTGCAATCAAAATTCATTCAATGGTTTTAATTTAACAAATATGCTTTTAAAAGTAGTAAACACAAAATCATGTTGTGTATCTAGAAAGTACAACTGTAGGATTCAAAAACTGCAACTAGTCACTTGTCCATTTCTTGTACCTGCTGGGAAATCAGATTAACTGGGCACAGAAAGTCCTAAATTTGCCAAACATCTCTGTGCACACACAGGCTCCAGGCCACATGATACGATTTCATTAGAAAACATAAGAACCCATGAACTAATTCACACATGATGATTCATAAACCCAGATTTTTCGGCCAAACAAACTAAATAATTAATTATACTCTGGGACTCAAGAACTATTTTAAACAAGTTGAATATTTAGATCGGAGTTGCCTGACTGGCAATGAGTCATGTGTTGAACAGTCAGGGAGAATGCAAGATATGGGCAAAAATGCAGGGGAAAAGTAAAGAAATGGGCATATTTATTTTTACTGAAAAATACATTGACACATCCAGGTTTTAAGTATTTTTATCCTTAAATTATCTACAAACCACAAACGTCATTTTTGCTGGTTTAACTGACTGGACCTGATGCCATGCACAGTTGTGTAGTGTGAACTGTACAGAGATCTGATGCCATGCACAGTTGTGTAGTGTGAACTGTACAGAGAACTGACGCCATGTACAGTTGTGTAGTGTGATCTGTACAGAGATCTGACGCCATGTACAGTTGTGTAGTGTGATCTGTACAGACCTGACGCCATGCACAGTTGTGTAGTGTAAACTGTACAGAGATCTGACGCCATGCACAGTTGTGTAGTGTAAACTGTACAGAGACCTGATGCCATGCACAGTTGTGTAGTGTAAACTGTACAGAGACTTGACGCCATGCACAGTTGTGTAGTGTAAACTGTACAGAGACCTGACACCATGCACAGTTGTGTAGTGTGAACTGATGAAAGACTAATTCATTATTTTAAATGATGCCACAAAACATTTAAAGAGTTGTACACAAGTAATATGAAAGCTAAATTAATACTTGACCTGCATCATGTTATTAAGGACATTCATGGCTTTAGGACCAGCAGAGATGTAAGCCACAGCTTGACCATTATTGGTAATGTACAAATCCTCCATGAGAATGTGGTCCAGGACAAGCTTTTTGAAAAGTCTATCTGCATTATGTCTGGAATATGCTGCTCCAAAACCATACATGCCTGTTTGAATTCTTGCACTTTTTGATCCTGTAGAGAGAGTCTTGTTAGTGCTTTTTACGTCTTTTATACATGACATGTATCCTAACAGATTTTGTTCTTACCCAGGAAAATGTCAACCAACATGTTAAGAGTAAGTCGGTTCTGCTGGGAGTTTCTAGCATATCTACTACCAACTTTCTGACAGTTTTCCTGCACAAACTGCACAATCTTCTTCACATCCTCCGTGACAAATCTTGCTTTGTATTTCTGAAAAGAAAAGTTAAAAGTTCAATGAGTGAATTTGTTTGCTGCACAATTCATTACTAATACAATAACACATAAGGTTTGTACCTGTGGTCTGGCACAGTTATCACATATTACTTCAGGATGGTCCTTGCAGAAATTACTATTAAATGTGCTCTCCCCAAAATATGCAAGAAGCTGAATTCTTCTACACTCCAACATATTTTCACAAAAATGTACCATGCTGTGCAGGTTGTTGATGTGGGTTGCTTTAGAATGCTGGTTACCATCCTTGTCCACTGAAGACACATTATAAAATAATTATTTGTGCATGCATGAACATCAATTAAATCGGAGAAAAGGTTAATTTTATCTACCCACTAAAATGTACACAGTCAAATCGGATTAATTGGACCACTGGTAATAAGACCAGCTGCATATTTGGACTGAATCCTAAAGTACAGAAACAAATCCTATTATATATGTGTAATGTTATTCACTGATTTAAAAAAAAAAAAAAAAATTTTAGTGAACAAAGTTGGTAAGCAACAGTAGTTCTTTACTTTAGTTTAGTTTGTACGTTCGCATGTTCATTTTATCGAACCAGTCGGATAGAATATTAGGACCAAAACGATCGCGTCCTGAAGTGGTCTGATTAACTGGATTCGACTGTATTTACATCTAATCCTATATATCAAATTTCTCGTTTTTAGCAAAAAAAAAAACAACAATCAGCTGGTGAGAAAAATGTGTGTTTAAAGGTAAATATTATAATCTGTCTATAAATAAAAAGACTACCAAAAACCTAGGTTCGATTTTCACTTTAGAAGTTATGTTAAGTTTGTTTACAGCTAAATCTTAATTAAATGGTTAAATGATAAAGCAACTGAATAAAGAAAATAAAGGGTGTACTAATAATAGCATACTTAATAAAATGTCTGAAGTACAAATCCATATGACTATATGCAGGACCCAGCACAGCTCAAATAAACGGTGGTTATCAGAACAACTTACTGGCAATAAGCCTTTTGATTCGAATGACATCTGTGTAAGAATAAAAGAGAACACAGTGGGAGATCTCTCCATCTCTACCAGCTCTTCCCGACTCTTGATAATAACCTTCCACTGACTTAGGCAGACTGGCATGGATAACATAGCGCACATCAGGCTTGTCAATGCCCATTCCAAATGCAATGGTGGCACACATTACCTAGAGAACATGAATTATAGAAATTAACATCTTAGCAAGATTTACCAATTTGGTCAATTAGTACACAAAAGTTTAGGAAAGGCACAACTTTAAGTTTTCACAAAGTTTACTGACGCCTTTTCATTTCCATTATGTCAAAGCTAATTTACACTAAATATTTAGTAAATAATAATATTTGCTTGAACTGGATGTATTTGTCAACAAAAAGTCAATAAAAATGTATGGAATGTTTATTTTAAAAAAGCAACAAACTTGCTATTCTCAAAATATTTGGTCACCTACAACATTAATGCAAATATTACACATTTAATATTAAGTGATAAGTGACAACTATTCAAACCCTTTACAGAAAACATTATGCATTATATTGGTTAAAAAGCTAAAAATTAAAAAGGTTTGTACTTATACAATATACTGACTTACTGGCAAATGGAATTCTGGTCACAGAGTGGCCTAGTTAACAGTGAAGTTGCAAACTTTCGTCATTCTGCAATCATTTTAGACAATCTAATAAAAATGCACTTACTTGGCAGCCATCTTGGTTAATCCATTTGTTTTGGACATACTCTCGATCACCGTCATTTAACCCAGCATGATATGCTAGACCTGCAATGCCAGCCCTCTGCAGACTATCTGCCATGTTGTCACAATCATTCCGTGACAAGCAGTACACAATCCCAGATTCACCTTTTTGTGAGAGTTTGGAATTGTAATCAGAAAACACAAAGAAGCACAAAATGTCATTTATACTACATACCTGCTTAACCAAGGGTGCCCATACTTCAGATCTACTTTTTAAATCATGATCTACCCTAAATGGTTTTCTTTTAAATACTTTTTAGCTTTTTTCAAATTGTGCGTCAGTGCCAATAATTACACTTAATCTCACTAACATTATTCGAATGATTTGCAAATGGTGTGTCAGATTTGCGATGTCAGAAGAATCGGTGATGATGCCAATTTTCAAGCTTCCAAGTGTTCATCAGTAAAAATGTATACAAATAGTTTATATAAAATAAAAATACATATACTTTAACCAGCAATTTCTAAAACTGTTAAATATACAAAATACTTATTAAATGATCAACCGGTATATCGTGATTGATGTTTTGAGCACCCCTTAACTAAAATAAGAAGGAATCACACTCACGTGGATAGTGTTTCTTAATCCAGTTGATGCAGTCTTCATCAACTTTCTTGGGTTTTTTGGGCAATATGGAATATTTCAGATTATGCCTGTTAAAGCTCATTGTAAATCTGTGGTAAAAGTACAAACATCAACCAGCTTTTAAAAGCTGTAGTGGTACGTTCAAATACAAAAATCAAAATTAAATTCAAAACGTATTTTTCTCATTTACATTGGGATAAAACTCAAAACACAAATTTGCTAACTCTGCATTATATTATTTTTATAATTTACATTCCACACACAACTAAATAAGTATGTGTGGGATCAGACTTGTATAACCTTATGAGTACAGTTACCAATGTCTAAAAAAAGCTTACACTTGAGGACGAGTCATGGCCAGCTGGTTTAGAATATCCTTTTGGACTCGAGGTGTGGCAGTGGCAGTCAGTGCCATGATAGAAACTTTAGGAAATTTCTTGCGTAGTTCATGCATTCGCTTGTAGTCTGGCCTAAAATCATGACCCCACTATAAAAAACAGGTAAAGTCAGTGTTTATGTATGTTACATAATTAGGGTTAAAATATAAAAAAATATATTAATTGACAATTCAGTCAAAAGTAAAGTAGGACTGGAAGGTATATCAAATTATTAAAATATTTCAGGAACTAAATAAAGCTCAATATGAAGAGAGAAGATATAGTCAATATCAAAATTTGTTTTTTAAATGTGCTAAAGTCTAAACCTTGTAAGGAAACATTAAACCAGTTCAGCATTAAAAGCTTCATGTACCAACGGTGTGCCTTATAAAAATAAACATACTTAATTACATCACATTCAAATTTCCAAAATAATCTTTTTTATTCCAACACTTTGTTGGAATTCTTTGTGTTTTTATGTGCAATATCCAAATTTACTGGTTTTAAAAGGACTTTATTACAGACACAGTAGGTGTGCAAGCTAAATTATTTGTCACGTACTTCAGTCTTATTTTATTAATAAAAATGTTTTTTCTGACTGACGTCTTGTTTAGATTCACTTTACAAGTGAATTTTTTCTCACATTTTACCAGAATATACAGTCATGTGGAATAGGTAAGACACCCAGTAAAAATATTTGCCTAATATTTAACATATTTAAATAAAAACATTTGATTTTATTTAAAGGATATTGAGAGATACGGTTGAAAAAAAAACATAAAACTGACTGTTCAGTTTATAAAAGTCATTGAACAATTTTCACATTATTTTTGGCCTAGATAAGTTTCACTAACACATCATATTGTCTATAGCCATTAAGGTAACATATATCTGGCTATGTTTTTTTCTATATCGCCAGCCCTAAAGTATTGAACTGTAAAATATCATATTTTCTCACCTGACTGACACAATGTGCTTCGTCAATGACAAAACGAGCAAGCAGACCTCGCTCATACAAATTCTGCAAAGCAGAAATCATTCTTCCACTTGCACAGATCTTGGATTATGGCACAGAACAGGATTAAAACAACAAACATAAATAGCAGGCAGCATAACCTCACAGAATACCATAAGCATGAAGCCATTCTATTAGGTAATTATTCTTGAATCTGGTGACAAACCTTTTCAGGAGTGCAATAAAGCAACTTAATTATCGGATCCTTCTTTGACAGCTGCATGTAAATACGTGCAGCTTCACTGTCACTTTTATCCCCTGATAAACTGGTTGCAGGAACCTGAAAAGGAAAAAAAACATGTCTTTAAATTCGAATCCATTGTTATTCAGACTTTATATAAATAAAAAGAAGAAAGCATACATCTAATGTGGTGAGTTTCTGAACCTGATCCACAATTAGGGAACGCAGAGGAGAGATCACTATAGTCACACCGACTGAGACACAAGCAGGAAGCTGATAACAGAGACTTTTACCCCCACCTGCAAACAGTTTCTTCAAATTAACTTCAGATCTGGTTACTGTGGATCATACACACAGCTGTGTGTGTATTATGCAAAATTAAGTTCTTAAGTGAATGTGGAAGAACATGGTATAGATGCCAGAGGTTTCAAGATGTGCTGTTCAAGCTCTTTTGAAAAATGGACAATACTGAGAACTATAGAAGTGCAAAAACTCATCGACCATGCAGTACATTAAGGATGCCAATGACAGACCACAAAAAAAAACATAAGGTCTGTACAAAAACTTGGCGAGTTACTTACTTAGCAAATACACAGCAAGCTTATTCCAATTGGAATACAAAGCTTAAATATTGTTTAGACAGGGTTTTCATTTAATAAGCTACTATCTAACATAATATCAGATTTGACTAGATTTCTTCTTTAGACCGTGGGTAGGATGACATAAAATTCTAAACATACCCAATGAGTCCTGGAATTAGGTCGGAAACAATTATTATACAATGAAACAATTATTGTATTAATTGTATTAAACAATTAATACAATAAAATTATTCAACATAGAATTCTGTTACCAACGATTCATAAAAAACACCAAGAAGACCTGTAGGCATCAGTATGAAAGTATCTTCTCCCAGGAGCGTAGCATTAATCGCTTCTAGCTGATTGAATCTGAACTGATGAAGTCCAAACTTCTTGTGAAATATCTTCATCATCTCTGGAGAGTGGGGGAAATTGTAGCCCCTGAAGCGATCATGTGCTGAATTTCGGGGTGTAAATGCTGTATATACATGTAAAATAAATTGAAACTCATTAAAATGTATATTAAACAAAGACAGCAGAAAAACAGTACAAAGTAATACCTTGAACCACTGACCTGGGGAAGGTGGTTTACTGGGTTTTACAACAGCAGTGGGAGTGCTAACACACTTTTTGACACAGGAGATTGAGGTTCCAACATCAGCAACTGACTTTGAAGCCACAGTGAAACTACTGGATGAAGTAACAGGTTGTTCGTAGTAATCAGGGATATCACTCTCATTAAAGTCATCAATATCAAAATCATCAATGTAGAAGTCAGGTTCTTTGCTGACTAAGGAATCAGTCTGACCAGATGTAGTGTGTGGACCAGATGCACTGCTGTCATATTTCTTGACTGACGTCACAGGATTCTTAGGAGAGAAGAAAAGATTTGTCTGCTTTACCATATCTTCCATTGGCTCACTGAAAGACTGCACCATGGGACTTTGACCGGACTGAATGTTATCACTGCTGTAGTTCTGTCCCCTGCCTTGGCTCGCAGCTGAGGTAAGTAAAGACTTGGTGCTCCATCTGCCTCTTGGTGTTTCTGTGCTACTTAAAATGCTGTCAGAGTCTGCAAACACGCTTCTTTCCAAAGAGGTGACCGAGGCAACTGACTTTCTGAACTGAAAGTTGTATTCTTTGTTTAGAATTAAAGGGGACACAAGACCCGGACAAGTCCTTTCAGGTAAACTGGACTGAGCGGTCCTTCTCCTGTCTGCCTGCAATTTGTCTGATGATGCATCAGCAATGATCTTTTTCCTGTGTGTAAAACCATAAAAAGATTAGCACTTAAGTTCAAATGGTTATAAATCAACTTAATCAAGGCAATACAAATAATATTGGTTTTGTTTTATTAGCAGAATAATTCTAAGTAGGAAATATATTAATTACAACCACTCATTTATGTACGTACCTATGAGCTCTCTGTAAAAGCAGCTCTGTGCCACATGTCAAGGCTATTAGCTCATGCTCAGGAACTTTGTCCAACAAACAGCAAATAGTCTCCATTACACAGAAAAGAGCATCCTCAAACCCTAGACAGATAAATAATTTTAGCTAGATACATCTGAATTTACCATAATGCAAATATTTAAAATATTTACTAAATAATAAACAACCTTTAAAACCTTTGAAGCTTGTAGCCACAAAATCCTGAGATCCTGGAAGGCTTGAAATCGATTCTCTCTGGGAGCTAGCACACTTTGGATTTACGACATTAAAGTCGTTCTTTCTATGGTAAGAAAACAATTTATTTCATTTCTATGGTGTTATTATTTAGTATGTACTACGATTAAATGTAGTGAAAAATGCTGCATGTTTTTTCAATTAAAAATTTTAATAAAAATCTGGCATCTAGGTTTTGCACTTTGTACGTTCTTGAATGCAGGAGGTAAACCCCATTATTCAACAAAGACAAGGTAAAAACATCTTTTGTCAGCTATAAGTGATTTCTGAATCCAATCGGTCACACAGGATTTTATGTAGGGGTATCAGAGTTCAGGGGGAGCACACATAAGCATATTGATGATGCTTATTCTCAAGCGTTCGAGTGTTATTTTCTTGTGAGAACAGGCACATATAAGTTACACAACTAAGTTAATCCAAAAATGCTTGGACAATTTTCTTAACCAACAAGTTCCAAAAAAAGCCAGTAGAGGCTCTTGACTTTATTTAGATGTAGAACATCATAAATTTATGAACAAGTTACAAAAAATGCAAAAGTGGGTACAACGATTGTAAATTAACATTGCAAAAGCCCCCTATGCAATCAGCCGGTAAATTGAGCTCGCCTGAACTAAACTTAAATTAAATTTAAATCAAAAACACTAGCAGAAAGTTTTTATTTGTAATTTTTAAGTACAGTGCCCACTGATCAGCCATCTTTTTTTTTTTTTACAATTAGACAGAACCTACAACGGTCCCTTGATGGTTCAAATAGTCTATCATGCAGATCATTGGTAACTTTGTTGTTATATATTTAATGACTATAGTCCAACTTTTTATCATTATACTTTGTCACCCACCATACACATTAACAAAAATGAACCCTTCAGGATTTTTACTGATAAGATTTAATTTGGCTAAATAAAGCCCAAGGCTAGTTTCAAAATATTTCTCTGTTAAACACTATTTCTTCATTAACAATGAGTGGGTAACTAAAAACATTGGATTTTTAAGACCAATAGCCTTACATTATACCTACATTTTTTCCACTGTTAAAACAGGTGAGCTTTTGTCTTCTTGAACAGGTGATGGTGGAATAAAATCCAAGTCATCCCCCTGCACAACCTCACTCTGACTGTCATCAATGTCAATGATATCTGAATCAGCCCATTTATTATCTTCTTCTGTGAACAAAAGAAACACAAAAAAGTCTGAAATTCTGGCTGATAATTTTTAAACATTAAGATTTAATACATAATTTAATCTATTCAATAAAAATTCAGTTCCCCCCCAAAAAAACAAGAACTGAACAAATAAACCAAATACACCACAAAAACAATGGATATAAGCTTGTATGTTTTATAACATTTAATATAACACTGTCAATTTTATTTTTGAATATTTGTCAGTCTATTTGTGATGAGGATGACCACTGGAACAAAAAAAGGAGTTACTAAACCACTAAGTCTACTGATCTACATTGCATCGTGCATGTAATGGACATCAGTGAAAGCAATGATATAGAAGGATTGTAAAGTCAGAGAAAGCTGACCCAATTGTGCAACCAACCGCCAGAGCTGTAACAACATCTGGGTTAATTAGACACAGAGTCAAAAACTAGCCCATTTTCTCAATCTAATATTTCTCTATAATTAATACAGTTTTAAACATTTGCCTTAAATGTTTATAATGTCATAGTTCAACACAGTATAGATGAATAATTAAGAATTTTATATACTACCAGTAGGTCATAAACTGTTTTTAATGTCTTGGTTGCACTTACACTATATTTATGACTGAATGTGAACAGCACACATTTTAGCTAATTTAGTCAGCTTTGTGGATGTTTTTTTATGGGCCTATACTTTGATAATGTGTAAGATGATGTTTGGCTTAATAATATGTTGTACAGTGGTTCAGAGTGGTTTTGTCATTCTGCCATATTTGACTGTATTAGCTTATATCAAATGTTTATTCATCCGACATTCATGTGAAACTGTGACAACGCAATAAACTGTCTATTTGTGTTACCAAAATCTAAAATATTAAATTAAATCCAAAATATAAAAAATTTATTTAATTCCCAGTGACTGGGAATGACAGGTCACTGGGATGCACCACTGTACCCACTGTATCAGGATCAGTATTCAGAATAATTTAGTAACACGATTACAATCATCAGGATCATCAGTAGAACGATATGCTATTTTCTACAGAACTGTCATAACGCCATATGCTTTAATTTTGTATTCACTTCCTAGCAAAATGCAAAAGGAAAAACACTGCATTTAATATTCAAAGAATTGTGTTTTGGTGTGAAAAATCTCAAACATACAAAAATTTATAACCAACAGCATAAAATTATGAAAGAAAAACTAACTTGTTAAAATGCTGGGAGTCTGCTCAGTAGACTGAACAATGGAGATGACGGCATCATCCTCGCAGTCACTCATCAGTGCATTGTTTTTGGCCGAATGTTTTGTTGTCTTGATGGGAGAGTCATCTGGTTCAGACAATCCAGACTTGTCAGCAACAGTAGCTTCCAAAGATTTCTTTTCCACGGTCCCAGAAGACTCATTTAAGTATTTATTTTTAATGTCATTAAATAAAGCACTGGAAATATTAGCTGGAGTGCTCTTTTCAGTAGCAGATAATTTATTATTTGGACTGTGTGCTGCTACCTTTCCTTTGGATGGAGTTTCAAAATCATCAAAATCATCCCAGTTGTCTAAAGTGAGACCAAATGAGTTGTCACCCCCAACCAAATGAACCGCTTCTCCATCACTGTTGTCTGTGCTTGCTGTGTTTGGCAATCTTGAGACTGAAGGCCGTGCAGAACTGAGTTTGCTGACTGCAAATGGATTGGCTAATGGGTTGATAGTATGTGTCTTGGGCTTGGTAGGTGCAGTAAAGAAGTTAATTTTTGAAGAAAGTTGTTCTGGCTTGTTGGGAAATGAACCTTTGGTTACTTCACAGCTGCGAGGAATATTGATATTCCGATTTGAAAAGACATTTAGGCCAAATACCTTTTTGGGAACTTCAGAATTTGTAATGGTGGGTGTAGTCTTCTTTCTAAAGCAAAAACCGCTAAAAGTGGTGGAGATAAAAAAGGGGGTATTTAGACAAATATTACTTTACTAAAGTTGAAGTCGACAACAGTTTAAAATACAAAATCAGAATCTGATAAGTATGTGTGGTCACAAATCCAGGTAAATCCAGGTAAAACAAACAAATCACAATCTGCAACCCAAAAAACACAGAAACAATGAGCTCCGAATATACATTTACAAAACTATATACAAAACTATTAAACTATATACAAAGGAAGTGTAGATGTGTGTAAAATTGCATGTACATCTTAGTAAACATTGTATAAATGTACATATAAGCAGTTCTACACAATATGTGCTATATTATGTGGCAAATACTGGTGTCTATTTGCATATACACAATATATAAACATATAATATAGCAGCAAGTACAAAATAATAGGGCTGCCACTAACAATTATTTTTATACAGCATAGTAAACAAACAAAATAAAGAGTTAATTCAAACCATCCTGCAGAGTCAACCATTTGCTGCAGCCCAAGCATATTATATTATGAGAAAGATGTACAAGGCTGCAATATATCAGTATGTTGAATATTACAATGTAACAGAATAAAAATACAGTGCATGTAGGATCAATAAAACAATATGCAGCCATATTAAGCAGCAAGTGAATAGTGTCTCAGATGGAGGGTGAAAGATTTTGTGTAAAAAGCCGTTGTTTTTTTTGTAGTTAGTTAGTTACAGGGATATCTGAGTGAGCTTATAAATTCTTACAACCCAGCATGTTCACGTCACTCACAAGATACAAGCATACTTATAGCTCCTAGAATTAATAAGATCACAGCTGGTGAAAGAGCATTTTCTTACAAAGCTCCACAACTTTGGAATAATCTTCCTGTCTTTGTTCAGGATTTGGACAGTCTCAATGTTAAAGTCTGGATTGAAAACTATATAATATAAAATTTTCTCAGGTTTTTGACTAATATAGATAAAGGTGCTGAGCCTGGGGGCTCTTGGTGATCAGGGATGTTGGGTTGATGTCGGCTGAAGTCGGGCCTGCAGTTCACATATTGCTGCACAAAGACTACACAAGAAGGATGGGCCCTGTTGAGTCTGGTTTCTCTCAAGGTTTCTTCCTGAAATTTTTAGGGAGTTTTTCCTTGGCATAGTTGCCCTAGGCTTGCTCAACATGGGTTGCTTTGAGACAATGTATGCAAGCTTTTGTGAAAAGCGCAATATAAACAAAGTTGACGACTTGACTACAACATGCAGCCATATTTAGCAGCAAGTGAATAGTGTCTTAGATGGGGGGGTGAAAATTTTTGTGTAAAAAGCTGTTGTTTTTTGTACTTAGTTATTTAACTACTTGGCAAAGAAATTAGTTTTCATCTAAAAGACATTAAAAGACTCATTTAAACAATAGAAGCTTTTTCCACCACTTGGGAGCAAGTATAAGAGTAAACATCAAGAGATAAGAATTAAGAGTTAGATGTGTGCAGCTACAGAAAGCACAAAACCAGTACTACCCACTGTGCCACCCAGCAGTGTTGTAATAATGTTTAAGGGATGTAAGTTGTATGGCTAAAAGTGGTGGATGTGCTGCTATATTTTGGGTCGTTTGAAATGTGAGCTGCTCCAGCTGTGATATAAACACCACTCAGAAATTCATGATGTGTGTCAACCATAAGCTAACCAAGGAGATTCCTTTACTGTGCCAAAACAATCAACAGTTTAAAGAGGATTGTGTATGTATTTACCCGTTTCCGACGTTTCCGACTCTTGGGTCCCTCTGTGGGGCACTACCGATCCCCAGAGTTACTCAGCAATTATATTTTTACGGCGAAGGTAGTACCAGGTCTTTCACCAACCCTGTATCGCTACATGGACCTTGTGAAACTGCAGGACAATTTTACCCATTTCCCATTAATCTAGTGCAAGTTTTTGGATTGTGGGAGGAAACCGGAGTACCCATAGGAAACCCACGCTGACACGGGGAGAACGTGCAAACTCCGCACAGAAAGCCCCCGGCCCTACCCGGGGATCGAACCCGAGACTTCTTGCTGTGAGGCGACAGTGCTGACCACTTAGCGACTGTGCCGCCAAAAAAAGATTGTATAGAGGTCTAAATCATATTAAAGGCTGGCATAAAAAGCTTCATTTAAAATTATTTGGAGCTCAGCAAATCAAACAAAAAGCTGTTAATGGAGGAAGAAAAAAATTGTAACAAACCACAGGTGGCCAAAGTATTTCCATTAGCTTGTCAACAAGTAAAAATAATTGCAGAATGTATTTACATACAAAGCAAATACAAAGAGACATAAGCATATTAAAAAGACATTCACTGGCTGAAAAATATCAGTTGGGCATACAAAAAGACAAGGAAATATAGCACTTATTTCCGAAACATGCACTTTTCTCACATTTGCTATTGCAGCTGATGTCACATAAGCTAAACTTACATTTCACATTATCATACCAATAATCAAACGTGGTTGTTGGAATAAACGTTTAAATTTTCAGCATTTTGACAACTTGGTGTCAACGGGGCTTGAACAGGTCAATTTGGCCGAGCATGCGCACATCTGTTTTGATGCACCATTCGATAAGCTACTGATGTATTTACAGTGTACAGTATCACAACTCGAAAATACCAGAAAACAGGCTGTATATTCAAACTATTGCGTGGAATCCATATTTTTATGCTGATTTGTATGTAGTCCGGTTAACAAATCCACAGAGGAATATTCCCCGGTTGAGGTTATGTGTACGTACCCGGCTTTTGGTTTGGAAAAAGACAGTTTGCTCTGTGTGGATGAACTGTTATGCCGCTCCAGCTGCTCTTTTAAATTATTTTGAGGCAGAGACAACATTGCGGATGTAAAGAAACAAGCGAACGCATAAACTACAGAAAAATGCTGTAGGAGAGAAAGTTATACAACAGGCGAGTCACTAACTACAGCGTTAGCAACTCGCTAACAACAACAGTCAAAACTAGTTAGTGTAAGGTTTTTCTTTGTTGCAAAGAAAAAACACTTTATAGCAGTATGTGCTAAATGAAATTGATGGTTTTGTTAATTCACTTGCGAATCTAAAGCCAATCCTTCAATATTTACAACTGCCTAAAACACACCGCTACTGCTCTGCGCTTTCTGTTTATCGCGGGCTTGCGACTCAAGCTAATTGGTCGTTACTTTTTCTTTGCATGTTTTTAGCGGATGCGATAACAAAAGTCTGACTGAAAGTGCGCCGCCTAAGGAGTAGGAGCCTCGTGAAAAATTGCTCACGAGAAAAGAACTCAAAAGATTTAATTTGTAATAAGACATATACAGATGTACAGTACAATGAAAATATTTCATAACATAGCCCAGCTTGTTTAGAAGCCATAATACAACCTGTAGCAGACATGGTTAAGAGTGGCTGTATAATAAAATCTGGATTTCAAATTCCAATCTCTGGTTGATAGCAGTGCCAAAGCTACCCACTATGCTAACACACTCCTTAAAATAAAATAAATTAAATGACTAAAGAAAATATAATTGCAGCATGATGGTATAACGGATAGTTCCACTTCACAACAAAAAGTCCTAGAGTTGAACCCCATGTAAGGCAGTCCAGGTACTTTCTGTGGAGTTTGCATGTTCTCTATGTGTCTCTGGTTGTTTCCTCTTGGTTGCTAGTACATAAACATGCAAATGTTATGTGGATAAATAAGTGACATGGAAATTGGAGCTTCATATGTAATTAATGGAAGAAATGAACGGTGATTGCTAAGATGTGTAATGCCTGGTGAAACGCTAAAATGAACCAAATGAATCATAGGAATGACAGACAACACTTTAACATATGAGTTTTGTGTATGCATACTTCTTTAGGATGAAATAGGAATTATATGCAGATGTAGGGACTAGCTGCACTTCTGCCAGCTGCAAATGAGCATTTCACACACTGCCCAGGTGTGTATATATCTGATCTCTAACACTAACAGGTAGTAGCACAAAAACACACAAACAGTTGGCGAAAGTCAATCAATTGTGATTAAACCGAGATTTGTTCGAGCATTTTGTGGCTTTACAATCTATGTGTCCATCGGAATATTACACATGACAAATACAGTCAGACAGATCTTCTCTTGCTCTTATATAACAATGAACAAAGTCGTATTGGAAACCGAGGAGAATATTCTTAACAAAGTGCTTATGTATTAATTCATCAAATTATGTGACCACATGACTCTTACAGGTTCAGCAGCTTTCCTTTATTAAAGACCAACACTGAGGGGAACCTGCACAAGATCCAGTTCCTAAGTTGAATAATGGAACCGAAAGTAAACAGACCCCCCACAATGGCCAGAGGAAACCCTACCAGGAACTTATTAAGCCACTCCAAACCAGTCTTGCTGCTGTTCATAATATTGGGATTCGACAGTATTTTTCTGCTGGACTGGAGGCTAATATAAGAACGTGTGACTTATTTGATTAAAATGAATGTATATTTTTTTAATCAGAAAATGTAAATAAACAATAAACGAAAAAATATTAAATGTGATGTGTTTTTTCATGATAGACTTAGAGAAAGCACTGCTGCATGATTAAAAAAAAACAAAAACTAAAATTAAAAAAGGGGGCGGGGGTAGAAGAATATTAATGTGGAATTCTGTCAGCCAGGAGTTTGGCATCTTCTTTCTGTCTGGGGTTTCCTTTAGGTACATCCTCTCTAGAATCCTTGGAGTGACAGACTGCTTGTTTTCTTAAAATGTTTGTAGAACTGAACCCCACTCTTAAACAAACTAGACTATATGTCAATGATCTTAAACAAAAGTAAAAAAAATACTATTATTTACAACAACATTATATATTTAATTACTTCAGTGGTGCTGGGTACAAAATACACATGAGATGAATTAGTCATTATATTGCACCTAAATCAGCAAAAAGGGTTAAATATTCTAAACCTTGAACAGACTATTTTTGATCGATGCTGATTTATTTCAGTTTTTACACTGCACTGTAAATATTACAGTTAATTAGTAGCAAAAGTCACATTGTAGTGGGGGGGGGGGGTACATATACTGTGGCATGCACTCACTTAACATAGGCCCACGTAATCCTACATTATTAGAAATGTTTATTAAAAAGGCATTTCAGTAAAAGTCAACAACAAAAACTCCAATAACAAATGATCATTTTATTTAAAAGGCAATATTCTAAACGTCTACATTAACATTTCCTGTAATGAATGAATAGCACAATGAAATAAATAATGTCTCATCTAAACACCCCCCTCTCAATAACAAAAGTTAACAAAAAGAAAAAAAATAATGAACGAATGAACTAATTGACAATTTCCAGCTATTGGAAAATAAATAAATAAACAAATTAGCCAGTTAACAAAAACACCTCTTGTGTATTAGCAAAAATACAAAAACGTTTCTCGGTGTCCAGGTGGCTTTTCAGATCCATTGGACCTCTATTGGACACCGAGACATATGTGCCAGCGTTGCACACTTTGCACAAGGCTTCCCATTTATTACGACCCGGTCAGAAAGCGAAACACTTGCGCTTCGGCATGTCACCCACTGACAGTCACGCTGTTTACATTCTGATTAACAACAGGGCCGCCCTCACTGACGCGGCTCAGGAATGACGTCACACGCAGCGCTGTGCTCTAGTGCCTGTAAATTTAATGGTCCAATGAAAGTAATTTAAAAACCACGATATTTCCTCCCTTAAAAAACCCGGGACAGAACGTTAAATACGGACATGTCCTGGGAAATACGGACGTTTGGTCAGCCTAATTAAACTATTTAGTTTTTTATTGAAGGATGATGACGTTTGTTATTGAAACACTTTCTGTCACTCTAGAAAAGAGCTTCTGATAAATGCCAATGTTTACTAATGAGCTCATGGGTGAGAAATAAGCAACTTATTTACCGTCATATTTATCAGTGTCGATAGAGATGCACAACATTTGAATTACATGCTAGAAGATGCAAGAAAAAACATTTTATAATCGTTTATAGTCAGGCGAGGTTTCATCTTGAAGACGGCGAGTGTAACGGACAGCCATGGATCACCTGATCTGCTTGTTTACAACGACCTAAAGCCGATTGCGATAAACTACAACAATTATATTTATCTCTTTTTTTATTGTTTTCTTAATGCCAAAAGTTTCAAAGAAACATTTGATGGAAATGTTTTATCAAAAAATCCTTTTGTTTTCAAACTCAAATTAAAAACAACGACGTCTTATAAAACAATCGGCTCGGCGCTGGTTCGTTGTCATTCTACGACTGACTCTGAGCCGAGTGGACCTCGTCCGATCAGCTCTCGCAAAACACTTTTTTATCATCACTTACGACAAGCAACGCGAATGGGGCAGTGAATCAGCAGACGACGCAGCGGACCCAAGACGGCGTCGGAGGCGACGCGGAGACCGTGTTACAGACGGAGGATGAATCGTACCGGACCCCGCTGGCTGAGTTTCAACAGCGGTAAGGCGGGTTAGAGTGTGCAGCCTCGCGAGCTTCGGTGGCTAACAGCTAACCGCTAGCTCGCATTAGTCAAAAGTAAACAAGTCCGAATTTTGATCAATACAAACATATAATAATAATCAAATGGGTTTTGTTTCTGCTCTACAGGTTTCAGGAGGAGTCGAGTACACCCTAAACCGGTGGAGGAAGAAAGTGTAAGTTTTCAGGTCCTCCAGGATCCGAGTTAATCTCAGCCGAGAGAAGCTCCATCACTCCCCCTTTAGAGAGGGAAATCTCAGATGAGAGGCCCTCCATTGCTTCCACACCAGAGAGAGAAATCCGCACAGAGAAGCTTTGTGCAGTGATTTCTAAACACAAAATGATCGATGCACTAGATGATATTTTACAAAATATAAAAGTAATAAACCACCACACACCTTTAGATATTGGCGAAGGTTAATCGCAAAACGACACCACTGGCCTAAAAACCACACTAAATTATTTGGAACAAGTGGCCAGAATAGAAAGTGAGCCACAAGCTGGGGAGGTTTCGGCTGTGGTGGCAGAGTAAACCTACATGTGTTCTCTGCCCTACCAAATTTCATTCCTTTTACAACTAGACACCCCACCACACTCACTTTCCTCAGGAAGAATGTTATAGTTCCTTTAGTCAGAGTGGTAGTAGATTGAGTAATATTATAA
>JAOTRQ010129006.1:0-18705 GCA_028565875.1 Hoplisoma paleatum | reverse complement strand
CCTTGCGAAATTCCATTGGTCCTTCGACTAGTCGACCAATGGAATTTGGCCGACTAGTAATTTTTTCGGTCGACCAATGAATAATCGATTATTTGCGGACAGCCCTAATATATCTTGATATTTGTGACAATTAAAGTAAGATGTACATTATAGAATAACATATCTCTGTTGCTTAAACAATCATATTTAAACTACTGAGTCACTGCTACCTAAAGCACTTTGGAACTGCACTCGCCCTGATACTCCTCAGTGATCTCTGTTGGAATCAAATAATTGTAAAACTATGGAAGTATTTAAGAATAAGAATAATTATGATTAAACAGTTATCATCTTGTTCTGGAGATGCTCTCGCCCAGTTGTCTAGACCATTACTTGTCAAATTCGATTAAATCCAAATTTGTTCCTTCTAAGATCAACTTGATTCCACCAACTAAAAGGTATCGTGATTAAGAAGTCTTATTCACATCACCTGTCATAATGCTATGCCTGGTCATTGTATTAAACTGGATGGCTGTAGGTTAAGACAATTACATTTTCAGCATTTAGCAGACACCTTTATGCAAGCAACTTAAGATGACAAAGGCATATTATTATATTTTTTAGAGCAATTAAGACTTAAACATTTTGCTCATGGGCCCAACTGTGGCAACTCTGTAGTAGTGGGGCTTGAACTGGCGAATTCTAGGCCAGAATCGTAACCACTTAGCCTTAACCATGTCACTACCCTGCATACTCTGATACTCTGAAACTATATTTTTCCGTTTCAACTCAATACAGTCAGAATGTTCAACGTTTCAGAATCTGCAGGTTCCCATGGCAACAGAAAACTCGTGGCAGTCTCCGGGGAAAAATCGAGGTCAGAATTGTGTCACTTCCTGCAGGCAGCATCATTTCACTATGGTACTACAGACAGAACTTTAAAGAGATCTGGCCACTAGGGCCATCTGTAGTTTTTTTTGGCAATTTCAAGTGATTAAAGTGGTCATTTCAAAGAGTCATTTGAAAGAGTTGTGCTTGATGTAAATAACTGATGTGTAATTTGTGCGCCATGATTCTGAGATTCTGTGCAGTGGTTTGATAGTAAAGCAAAGTGGAGCCAACACAACCTTAGGGTTGAACTTTCAAGAGAAAGTGTAACTTTTAGGCTTTAATTTATTGTAACCTTCTAACTCAGGTTTTATGTCACAGATTTTACTGTGTCACGGGCCTTCTGTGTAGACTTTGCATGTTCTCCCTGCGGCCGTGTCGGTTTTCTCTAGGTATTCTGGTTTCCTCCCACAATCCCAAGACATGCAGGTAAGAAAAATTGAAGAGATCAAATTGTCCATGACTGTGTTTGATGTGGCTTGTGTATCATTTGAAACTTGTGTGATGAATGAACGTTGCCTGTCATGGATACGACCGAGGGTTTAAAACATACCATTAACATGCTCAGTAAATAAATTCCCATAAACCTCTCTCTGTGTTTTTGATTTTAACTGTAATAAAATGTGAAAAATGAATAATGTGGAACCTTCAACTAATCTATCGTGTGAGGCTCTGGTGGAGGTTCGCCCAGGTGATGGATGGTAACGGCGAGGTTCTCCTGCACATCAAGCAGATATTATTTCACAATTTGTCAAAATGTGTCAAAACCTTTTTCTTTACACCAAAATATTTCTAATAATTTAGAGAAAACAGATGGTTTGACTTTATTTAGATTTGTAGTGTTTATAAGAGCATTCGAGACTTTAACTCTTAGAATATCGTTTCCTTAAACCATTTTTTCACCAGCTATCAAATTCCAAGCAACAACATTAGTTTGTATTAATAATCTTTACATATCAATGCGTCAGACGTTCATTTATTGTCTTATTTACTGCATCTTTATTTTACTCAAAATAACTTTGGGTCTGATGCATTGAGCCAAGAAAGACAGGAAACACCCCAGACAGTTCATGAATAAAAAACAGTTCTTATGGTAAATAATTGAATAAGTGCTTTCATAATTTGTGTGCATACCTTTGCAGCTCTGCCACATGTTTGCTGTACTATTGCGACCTCTGACAAGGTTATTGCAGAAGAGTTTTCAGCGTTGACTTTCTTACAGTGTCACATGGTAGTCACTGTGTATTTTAAATGATCCTGGATGTAACTCCCATGTTGCATAAAATGCAAAATGCCCAGTTACAAGAGGAAATAGTAGAGTTAATGAGATCCCAAGTGTCATAAGAGAAATATATTAACCCTTTTGTCAATGCAAGTTAGATACCTTTTGATGCCATAGCCTAATTGGTGCTTCTCTCTAGGGAGGATATAAGGCACTCATTCCGACTCTCAACCTCCTGGACTGCTTGCTTATTACATTTGCATCATTCAGCAGACGTTTTTATGCGAGGATACTTACAGTTATGAGCGCTAAGGACCTTCAGATTAATCGTTTAGTGCCTGTGTCCTTGCTTTTAGAATGAATCATCTTACTTACAAAACTTTACAACATGCTTCCAGACCAAGGTTGGGCAAACTCTTGGCTCTAGGGCCACATAATGTTTTCTTTTTTTTAAATTGACAAATGAGCCAGGCCAGTTGCAAATGTGTGTGGGTGTGTGTGTATGTTATAATATAAATTAAGATTTTTATATCTCTGTTTAGAGACAATATACTTGACTTTAGCAAAGTTTAGTATGGCGTCTAATGGAATACATCAAACCTTCTGCAGAAAGTCATGTCACGGGCCAACGGTGGGTGTTCGCTGGGTTATAGAGTTTGAAAATGTTGTATGTGATTGTGTATACTGACAGACACATTGGACATATTGGGACTTCTTGCTGTGAAGCGACAGTGCTAACCACTAAGCCACTTTCCAATTCCTCTCTGAATACAGTGCAAACTGCATTATATACACACAAATATAATTTAAACTGCATTTACTTCAGTGGTGAAATTCACCCTCCAATATGTGTGCAGTAGCCGCCTTCATTTTCTTACCTGCACAAGGCAGATCTATATCATAATCAAATAGTCACACACTGATGCCTCTGTTTTATTATGCAGGCACCATTGATTGCAATTGCAGCAGTCCTCCCAGGCACCCCTCCAGCACTCGTACTTTTGAATGAGCCAATCATTTTCATTATAGATCCCTGGTGTGTCTGTTGCCGAGCTGAGATTTGAGTCGGTTTGTGTTATTGTTTTATCTTTGGCTAGCTTCGGATGTGTTAGTGGTTGTACTGGGCTACTAATCAGCAGTACGTCGGTTCAAGCCACACTACCAATCAAGTTACCACTGCTGGGCCCATGAGCAAGGCCCTTAACTCTCAACTGCTCAAAAAATGTGTGCACTTTTAAATTGCACATATCTCACACATATGTGACCTTGTCTGTGTATTATCTCCTGATTGCCTCTCATTGGCTCTCATCTGGGTGCAGTATTGGGCATTAGGCATTGATGCCTGTGGTGGTACCAGCCAGCCAGACATATCAGTCATTTTTGCTCTAGCAATCAATGTTACATAATAATTAGTTTCGTTCCAAGTTACAACTCAAGCCACAGGGGATTTCCTTCGACACTGACACAAATGTTTGGGGTTATGACAATTACAATGGTGTAATGAAAATGTATGATTAGTAATAAGGCTGCCATAAAGGCGTAGCTATAGCGATTGTTTATGAGGCAGAACTCAAAGGTGACATTGTTGTCATGGTTACAAGCGCATTTTTATATCAGCACAAAAATATATATCAGCCGGGTGTAAACACTTAATGTAGTCACAGAGTCATTTTTGGTAATTTGGAGTTATTACAATATACACAAAGGGTCTGTAGCCTTCCCGGCCCGTGGTACCTCCAAAACCTGATGGGCATGTGGAATCTTTTGCTTTGGATTTTAATTCTTTTGGTAAAATACTGTAAGAATACTTGGAGGTGTAAAGATATCACTTTCCCGAGCTCAGCTGAGTCACTGCAGTTGAAAGGCACAGTTAGAAGTTGGTGCAGCAGGGCTGCTGTTTGTGGTACAGCAGCAACAAAGGCCTTCAAACAGCAATACCACTGCTGGGATGAGACCCGAGCTGAGCAACCAAACAATGAAAGTGATGACTAACATGTGCTGCCTTCATGTAGTGTTGCCAATTATTGTTTTTGTTGAGCTGTAATCCATGTAAGCATTATTACACTTTCACTTGTCCTATGTGACAAAGTGGCTTTTCCAGGGCGTGACTGGATATGTAGGGTCATGTAATGCACACTGAATGTACACTGTAACCATGACTGTAAAATAGATGCCTCATAGAATAAACATCTGCACCATCTGAAGCATTTTTACAGGTAAGATCACGTCACTGTAAATTGTTTTATATTCTATTTAGTTTTTCTGAAAAGGGACATTTTATACCTTTTTTGAATCAATTACAATAAGTCTTTGTGTTCTACAAAATGTGTCCATGAAGTTATTTGTGCAGCAGAATGACTAACGTAAAGAGATATTACAAGAGTTGAATTCTTTCCTGTGTAAGTTTGTTTTGAGTTATGGTTTCGTAATAGCTTAGTGGGTAAGGTACTGGGCTAGAGATCAGAAGGTTGCCGGTTCTAACAGCTTCTGTTGGGCACCCTGAGCAAGGCTCATGACTCTGAAATGCTCACAATGGTGTTCTGTTGTTATTATAATTTACTTTGGATAAAAGTGTCTGTTAAATGCTAAAAAATGTAAATATAAAGATTGATAATCTTCTCTATAAAGTTGTGATTGAGCGGCACTGTCACATCTTTTCATTCAAAAGCATCCAAAAGAATGACTGGTTGTTCTGAATGGTAGTCATTTTGGTATGAATTTATTTTTTTGCCAAGCACTGTATTGGCATCCTGTGTAAATATTTCTACCCTGAGATCAGTTATTTCAGGAGGTGCCGGATCTTCTATGATGAAAATGTTATGCAAAAATATTTACAAAAATCATTTATCTAATCATCAGTTCCAACACAACCCAATACCCAATAATCAGATTCAGATCATGCCTGGGTTTTAAATTTAAAGTGTAACATTTGAGCTGTTGCTTTTATCCCGATGACCACTCATATTATGAGTAAGATTCAATTCATTCAATAAAAAGAGGTATGATGAACTGAAGATCAGTGGGCCGAGGTTGAGAGCCGTTTAAAATTTTTGTAGGATGCCCATCAGTTTGGGGGACTTTGTAAATGTGCAGATGCTGTGGATATTTGTGTACAACTTGAGTCTTGTTGTGATTAATCATTTCTAAAGTTCTATACCTGGAGGTGTGGTACAACTCACAGTGATGAAGCTTAAAATTTATTCTGCTCTATACTTACATATTTTCCTCCTAATCAAATCAGCTATTTAAGTGGGTGCAAGGCATTGCAGGTCCATTCTTTTGGGCACACAAACATGTTGGGCACACACACACACACACACACACACACACACACAACCATAATCACACTAAATCACATTTAGAGTGATAAAGTATCTTCAGTGAACTTGACTGCATGGTTTTAAATGTGTAAAAGAATGACTTAGACGTCCTCTCACCTGAGGAACTTCTTACTGTCAGGTGACAGTAGTAAACTGGAAATTTTGTTAATTTATATCCTTAACAACTTTGGTAAAAACTTTAGACTTTAGACTCTGTTTTGAGAAGTCTGTTTACTGTGGTTAAGTTTTGTTAATGCGCTGGTGTGCATGTGTTAAGAAATTATTTTTGACTAGGAGTGCATTTCATTTTTGTGCTAAATTAGTGGACTACATGATGCCTCTGTGTTCTTTCTGTGTAGGTGTGTGACTCTGCATGTATAGATCAGTTGCATAATGGAGTCTGTGGTTCTGATTGTATAACCTCTGTGGGGGAGACTAAGTTCTCTGTCTTTCGTTTCTATTGTGTGTGCGCGTGCGCGTGTTTGTGTTTAATTTTATGACTAGGCACATTTGACTAGATGGTAGTAAGTACAGTGGTACACTGTATGTCCCGAATCTCATTATATACACAATATGCGTGTGTGTGTGTGTGTGTGTGTGTGTGTGTGTGTGTGTGTATTTCACTGCAGGAAATAAATAGGTGGTAGGCAGAGGAGATGTGATTGGAGATTCCCACAGAAGCAGCAAATACTTCAGTCTCCCACATTCATGTAGAACATTCTGATCGCCCACAGTTACACACTAATGTTTTTATCTCTCACTGGTAATCCTCAGCAATTTACCTGTAATTATACTACTTTCTGCAGTACACGTTACAGATCAGTTCTGCCTCTGACCCCCTTAAGAGCTTCCACTCGAAAGGCTTTTTTTATTTAAGACTCTCAAACCACAGTTACTGTCAAACATCACTTCCCCTTGGGATTTCTTGGGTTATTTTAGCTCCTTGGAGTTCCTCAAGATGCTCAACGTTGCTGTTAACGTTATTAGAAACTAGTCACATTTATAGCATTGCTAATAAGAATCTAAGAGAGAATAAAATTTTAATGTATTATTTTTTCATCTCATTGTTTTTAAACTAAGGGTGTGTCCTATACACGCGTCTAAGAAAGAGTCACTTTTGTCACTATTGTCTACTTGTATGTAATTGGAGTCTGTTAGGCCCTTTGTATTTGTGTTTGCCTCATTCAATATTCTGTGTATTGAATAAGTAATGATATTTTCAATTGTTAATCAATTATTATTGATGTTTACTTTGTATAACAATGTACAGATGTAATTATTTGCAAGGTCAAATTTTATTACCAACTAGTCAAATGTGCTTAGTCATAAAATGAAACACACACACACACACACACACACACACACACACACACACACACACACACACACACACACACACACACACACACAGGTTATACAATCAGAACTACAGACTCCATTATACAAAGGGTAAGGATATATTTTAAATGGTAAAATAAACTACTATCCTCACACGACTTATTTACATTGATTTTACTTAATTTTAATATACGTACTCATTTTAAATACGTTTAAAGTTAAAATAAATGTATATATAGTAAAGAACAGGAAAATAATCTAAATGATGGGAGCATAATAAGTAACGCATGTTAAATTGCTTTTGGGAGGTTGGAGGAAAACAGAGGATGACAGGAAACCAATGTTGCATTGACGGAATTCAGACATATTTTATGTGAGAAGCCTTCTCAGATTAATGGCTGTTGCATTGCTAAAATATGCCTAAAGAATGCCTACATGGCTCTTGGTCTTGATTACCAGCTAAAGCACAGTTTGAAGACATTACTGCTAAGTAACAACTAGTGATGGTGGGTTTGTGTGTGTGGTGAGTTAATAACCTAGCACTGCAGTAATCAAGAAACCCATCCTAATTTCAGCAGTTTTTAATTTGATTACTCCAGTCGAGTTGTGGAAAGTGTGTCAGTGCAGTAAAGAATCTTCTATTGCAGACTTTTATCTGAACTGACAAACTGATGCAACCTGCTGAGGCAATCCAGGCTAAAGCGACAGAAATACAGGAAACATGGCTTGTTCTAAATTGCCTGCTGCCATCATTATTTGTATTGTTTCCATTCTGCAGACCCATCTGGGTCCTGCTGCTTCATCTGGCTGCTGTTCTCACCTCTGGATATTAATGAGGATAAAGAACATGACTAAACGCTTTGGTTTTAAAAGAACTAAAAAAAACTACAAATGTTTTACTCTTTCTACCAGAGCCATGTTCCATCTGACATAAAATCTGCAGATGATCACTTGGACAAAACAACTTACTCCGGTCACCAAAGTAGATCTGGTTCTTTTTATTACATAAATCTCATTATTTTCATCCGCTGACAAATTCACCTCTTAATGGCTAGTCTGCTCTGGCCATCCCTGACCTCCTTGTACAACCAGCAGACAGCCCTGTTGAGATTTAAACTCTTGTGATAAGAATCAGAATCAGACTTTATTGGCCAAGTGTGCTCACACATACAAGGAATTTGCCTTTGGCTATATAGATGCTCATAGTGCACAAAAATTACAATAACTAACACACACACACACACAAAGAGAGAGAGAGCGAGAGAGAGAGAGAGGAGAGAGAGAGAACACTACAGATTAGAAAGGATTTAGGAATTTATTTCTCCACATTTAACCCAATTCGTGCATCGAAACACGCATTCGCACACACTAGTAAACATGCACTAGGAGGCAGCAGAGAGCCCTATTGCCGGGCGTGGTGGCACCCAAGGAGATCAAGGTCACTTCATTCGTGATTTGTTGTCTTTATGAATCGACATCGTGGCATTATGTAGCATGACTAGCAAGTTTTGAAGCGATGAAAAGAAGAAAAAAATCTTTGCAGCCACATTGAAGTGAATCGACGCTCAGTTTCAACAGGCAGATGCATTTTTGTTCTGAGAATGTATGAGAAGTAAAAGCTGAGAGCAGAATCTGGTCTTTAAGAAGAACATTTAAAAATGTCCTAATGGATTTATAGTCAATAAAATATTCACACAATTGTTCATTTCTCCTTGCAGTGTCATATAAATTGCCAGTGGCTAATACATTATATGACTAGATATACAGTGTTTGTACACCTGAATGTGAGCACGGTGGACACATGGTGGGATGCTTTTTCATGTCTTCATAGATCATTGGATGTCTGATATTTTAACATTGAAAGGAAACTTAAGTAAACTTTGTCCTAGTTATTATTAGTTCAATGTTAAGGAAATTAAGAATACTTCTTAAAATACATTCTACAATAGTGCTTTCTTAAATGAATTGCAGATGGTCCGTTAAGCTTATTCTTTAAAATAATATTCAGTATATTTTGTTGTAAGGTTTTAAAAAGTGCTCCTTGTGATTAAGAGAATATTTGCAGCACAGTCACATTCTTTTTCTTTTCATTACAGAGATTGTACCCATTAAAGACAGATAGCAGCACAGTAGACGTGTATAATAGAGGATTTCTCATCGTCAAAGCCTTCATTTAATAAGATGACAGAACTATTGATTGCTTCATTCATCACTGGCTGTGTTATATAGTTGGTGCATGACTTCTAATACATCTACCGATAGCTTCTTTGGTCATTCTCTGGTCATTTTCTTCTTTGATTTTCCTTTTGTTATTTCCTTTTTCTCATTATTATTAAGTTATTATTTAAATGCATTTGACATTTTCCTGTATTATTTTTACTATCCATATTTTTCTTTTGTCCATCCATTTATTATCTAGTTTTACCAGCGCTGATTGAAGTCATGGTTGGACATACACTGGGTAAATACACTTAACACCTGAACAGGTCACCAGTCTGTTGTAGGTTACAGAGACAAACACACATAAAGGACCATTTTAGTATCGCCAATAAACATGACTGCGTGTCTCGGACTGTGGGAGGAAACTGGTGTATCCGGATGAAACCCACACAGACAAGGGGAGAACATACAAACTCCACACAGAAAACCCCAAATTGCCTTACCTGGAAATCGAACCCGGGACTACTTGCTGTGAGGTGACAACCAGGACAGTTTATTATATTTTTACTTCTTTTATTTTTTTTTCCATTTCTGTCTTTCACTTCATCCACCCACCCATCTATATATGTGATCCCACCTATGATTTTCTCCATCCAACCCATCAGTCTGCCCATCTTATTTATCCAGCCATGTAGTCTGTTTTTTGCTAGGTCTGTTTTTTGGAATTATATTAATATAAATGTTCAATCACTTCTCCTGTTTTCCCACATTTATGGTTTTTATTTTTTTCTTGTTTACTTGCCTCTAAGCTACTCTGTATTTTAAATGCAGCTCATGCAACACAATTCAAACTCATTTAAAGGTGCATGCTTATTACCCCTTCTGCAAATCCGGTCACGCTTAGTCGAACTGTGTTGAATAGGATTTAATGTCACCGAATTCAGAAGCACTTGTAAACATTTTCCACCTTTTTTATTTCTGTTCCTTTTGCCTTTTGTGTCGAGTAACACAGTTTACAGCTTGGGATTTTCGAGGCCTGATATTGAGTGAGAGATGCCAGGATAATGTGTGATGCTAAGGTGTATTAGTAATGGAAATACCTGTGTAGCTGTTGGGTAATTGTGTTTACAGCTCACACTCTCAGGTGTGAGACCTTTTACTGGGTCACATCAAACTCTCGTACTGCATTTCAAAGGCTAGTGGACCCTCATTTACTTTCAGTGCACGCTTAGTTTAAACAACACAAGCGTAAACACAAATAAAATCAACAGAAGATGCACTCCTTTATTAGAAATGACGGTTTCTGTAAATTACTCACATTCCTAATAAAATGATGTCTGTCACATGTTCTTAAATTATGAAAAACAAAGATATTAAAATAGAGATGAGTGCTGTTTTTTCTGCAGTTGTAACCTGGTAATATAAATATTACTTGTTGCACTGTCAGATTACCATTGTAGGACCATTGAGTAAGATCCTTATTTAATCTTTTATTGCTTTAACATTTTAAGTAGGATAAAAGTGTCTATTTAATGCCAAAAATGTAAATTATCGTTTGTTTCTCTTCAATTTTTTTTCTCTTCACTTTCCTTTTTGTTTCTTTTAGTGGGATTCCAGGAAAGAAATGTGGCACCATCATTTTAACTGCTGAGGAGCTCAGCAACTGCAGGGTCAGTTTATCCAATTCACTTTCAGCACATTCATACATTAAGTTGTATTGTTGGTCAATTATCTAATATGGTGTAAATGTAAAATATCAGTGAGATGAAATAATTGAACTGGTTCTGTCAATTTATAATGACAATTACGTTTAATTAAGCAAAGACTGGACATCCATTGCTCCTTTTAATTGCATACGATCAGGTTTAATTGGCTTCAGCCTTTAAATAAATGATTTTCATTAATTATTTACAAACACAAAAGCTGAAGAATTTCCTATGATCTAAAAAATACAGAGTTTTTGGCATCGATTTCTGCTGAAAAGCAACCTAACATTCAAAGATGTAAATATATATTTAAAAAATAAACGACACACTGTTCTTATATTAAAAGATATTTTTGCTAGGAATAAAAATAAAGTCGAAAGTCACAACTGGATGATGAAATGATGTGCATGCAGCATCTCGTTAGTGAGCCGAGCCCATTATGGTTTAGCTCAGTGAAGAAACATGCCATCATGCTATATTAAAACCATGCACAACTAAATCATGTAGAGCTAATAACTTTAGCATAGGCTGTTACAAATTAAAGCTGATATAGCGTAGTACGTTTCATCATGGTTACATGAGCATTTTAGTTATTATTTCTAACACTGCGTTGACTGTGGGGTTTGGGGGGAAACATGAACGTTTGGTGTGTCAAGATGCTATTGGTTCACCGCAGAAGTGTAAATTATGTTTTATACTTTTTATTTCACTACATTCTTTTCTTTTCAGTTCAATTTCTTTAGACAAATTATTGATATTGGAAGAACTACCTATACAGATACGCTTTTAGATATCTATAATTGACTGTTGTCACATAATTGACAGGTAATACAGAAAAGGCCACTTAACAAAGAACTCGTTTTAGTGATGATCAAAATGACAGTTTTGAATATGAACTGAGAGTATTTTCAGTCTACGTTTGTTCTTTTGTTTTAAATTTTCTTTGTTTCATTTTGAATCAAACTGGGTCTCATAAACTCAACATATTAAAAAGTATAATCATATTCAGTCATGTAGCCCATTTAATTTTTGTTAGTGTTATTTTATTGTTCACATTTTGATTTTAAATATTTACATCGAGAATTTAATAGTGAATAAAATGCACAATAATAATTTGAAATATAATAATATAGGATTCAAGATGAACCTAAATATGTTTAATCGCCCTGAGCGTTTTCTCCAGACAGACTTTATCATAATTTTAAGACGTAAATAAATTTAAACC
Organism: Hoplisoma paleatum; assembly: GCA_028565875.1. NCBI lineage: Eukaryota > Metazoa > Chordata > Actinopteri > Siluriformes > Callichthyidae > Hoplisoma > Hoplisoma paleatum. The sequence continues at coordinate 6,867 of JAOTRQ010129006.1, read as the reverse complement.
TATTTTTAACTGAAATGTAGTAAAATCTATGTGGCCTTCCACACATTTTTACTTTACCAAATATGCCCTACTTTGAAAAAAGTTTTAATACCCCTGTTTGAGAACTTATCATGAAGTACATGACCAATTGTATATGGCTGGTACGTGGACCAAACGGTTCAGAAACCATCGCTTATCATCGAGTTTATTATTAATGAAGTTGTTTGATTATGGTGAGAGAAATGATCTGGTTTAATTCATAAGCAAACAAAACAAGTCAAAAGCTGTTAAAAAAGCAGTAATGCCCATGGTTAAACAAGCTTTACAAATATATGAACTCCCTGCTCTTGTTTTAATTACTTATTAATTACTTGATTACCAGGTCATTATTAATAGATACAACAAAACAAAGCAGGGATTTACTTTTAATGACCTTAAGATGCTTAGATTCAGTGGCCTGTATGAGCCTGACTATGTGTGATAAACATTGAATCGAATGTGCAAAGTAAAAACAAAAAAATATAAAGAAATTAGATGTTTTGTTTTTGGTGGCATTGTTTTAGGTGCTTGTGATTCTGACAAAAGTAAATGAGGTAGATGAGGTGTTATTTTTCACAGTTTTATGTGTTGTGTTTATATACATATTATGTTTATGTTATGTGCTTATGTACATTTTCTACCAACTTCTGTCAAATATGTTTTTTAATAGGACCTGAATTAAGGTTTTAGTCTCTTTGTTATGTCCTGATGGGATCTATACGCTCACTATTATTCTGTTGTAAAGATAATTTCATGTATATGTGAAAAGTGTTTTGTTGTTTTTGGCTTGACCTATTTAAAGCTTTAATTGTTTTATTATTTGTACCGTTAGGATATTGCTACTATGCAGCTGTGTGCCAACAAACTGGACAAAAAAGACTTCTTTGGCAAGTCTGATCCATTTTTGGTTTTCTATCGAAGCAACGAGGATGGCACGTGAGTACAAGTACAAAAGAAGAGTCTTAATTATAAAACAAAAATTTGTTCATAGATTTAGAGGTAACAATATTTGTGTTTTATGTAGGTTTACTATCTGCCATAAAACAGAGGTGGTTAAGAACACGTTAAACCCAGTGTGGCAGCCTTTTACCATCCCTGTACGTGCACTGTGTAATGGTGACTATGACAGGTGAGCTATGCTATGTAACCTATCTTATAATGACTATCACTATATAAAGAATTAAAGTATAATAATAAATGCATTTTAATGATGGGTGGGGCAGCTGTAGCCTAGTGGTTAAAATACTAAATAGGTATTACTGATTACTGATTGAAGATTACTGATTGAAACAACTGCAATTTTGCTGCTGTTGGTCCCTTGAGCGAGACCTGTAACCTGCAATTGCTTAAACAATTTAGTCACTTTAGATCAAAGCATTTACTAAATGGCAAACTTTTAAAATGTATATTATGTAAAAGTGTAAATACATCTATAATTAGATCTGTATATCTTTCCCAAAAATAAAATACCCACCTGTGTAAATAGAAGCATTCTTTTAAATTAACTTTTTAATAAAACTATTGTTACATGATTTGTGTTTTAAACAAAAATGGAATAATTGGTATTTTCTATTATCTATTATTAAATTCTATTAATAGACTTTCTATTTCACGGTGGTTAGCACTGTTGCCTCACAATTAGAAATCCCGGCTTTGATTCCCGGCTAAGGCATACCAGGGATGCCTTTATGTGAGGACTTTATGTGTTTTCCTCATGTCCATGTGGGTTTTCTCCCGGTAATCCGATTTCCTCCTACAGTCCAAAGACATGCACTCAGGTGAATTGGAGTCACTGAAATTGTCCTGTGTGTGTTTGTCTATGTATCCTGCAACCTGCTCAGGTGTTTAGTGTTTTCGCCCAGTGTGTGTCCCACCATGACCCTAAATGGATGGATGGATATATTAACAGTGATATTGAACAGTGACATTTCTTTTCTTTTAATTGTGCCAATAAGTCAGTAAAAATTTAAATGCTCATATATTTATTGGAATAAAGTAGTAGTAGTAGAAATAAGTATTAGTTATTAACATTTTTTCAGCTGTTAGTGTTGTTATCTTTATTGAAATGCAAAACTAAACTGTTTCAGTTTTAAAGGACAGCCTTGAAAGGTGCTCTGCTGGGGCAGCTACACTCCTGAATAAGAATAAGGTTTTGAGGATAATATCCAGATTAGAAGAAGACATCAGGGATTGGGGGTTTGTTGGTGTATAATTGCACTCCAGTGATTTATCTGCTCTTCTTTGTTATTGAGTATTTGCCTACCACAAATTGCAGCCAGATTGAATATTAAATACAAAAGTCTGACAGTTGGGCCCTTTGTTTGTCTCTTAATATTTCAGCAGCTCTTTAAAAATAATTGAAAGAACACTGTGTTACTCTTCGCTTTTTCGATTTCGTGCTTGCAGTCTGTCATCTTTTATGTATTTTTTCTTCTTCGTTATCTATAAATATGTTCTCTGTCCTTTCCCAGAACTGTTAAAATAGATGTCTACGACTGGGATCGAGATGGAAGGTAATTTTACAGATGTACCTTTTCACATTAATTCAGTCTGGGCGAAGCCAGCATGAGGGTGTTAGTGCTCGATAGAGCAGAATGCATATGTCTTGTGTCTATGAAAGCTTAAAAGAGGAGGGCAGACGAATCAGGATTAGGTTTAGGTTAGCAATGATAGTTTGGCAGGAGGTGTATGCCATGGATGAAGGACACAGACCAATGAGTGTGAAGCAACATGGTTCCTGTTCTTTTCCATTTACCTTGACCTTGTTTACTCATTCTCTGCTTCAATGCACGCCAATTCTTTCTCTCCAACACACACACACGCACGCACGCACGCACGCACGCACGCACGCACACACACACACACACACACACACACACTTTTTGACATAATTGTATTGATTAAATCTTTGTTTGACGTCGGCTTTTTACACACATTTTGGATGTTTTTATTTCACTCCAGACTTTTAGCTGCTACTCAATGTCCTTGTTATGGACAGTTATTGCCTAGTGTTTGAGGAATAGGGTTAAATACCAGAAGGTTGCTGGTTCAAGTCACACTACCAACAAGTTGCCACCAATGGGCCTCTGGACAAAGCCCTTAACTCTAAAAAAAAGAATGTTTTTTGTAGATTTTAGCTGATTAAAATTGAACAATGAATGCCCTAGACACTAAATTACACAAGAACCGCTTGTAATTTTAAATAAAAGCAAAGCTTGTTTATTTCGACATGGCCATTGGATCAGGCTTACTGCACCACTAACCCACTTAAAATGGACAAGGAAAAAAAGACAATGAATGAATGAATAAATATATAGTATATCCACGCTTCAAAACAGTTTATTATGCATTATTAAGCATTGTTAATAAATGACACGTGATTTTGACAAGTAAGTTTATTGTTTAATATGATTCAGATTTGTTGAAATTTGCTAAATCAATACAATAAATACAATATGTTTGGAATAATACATTTTGTACACACTGTGTGATTGCTACTGTGCAACAATCCACTGCACAATTAACTAATTCATTATGTCAGATTCTCTAATACTGCATTGTAATAAATCCATCAATGTAATTCTGAACCCATTCTCTCATAGATCATGGATGAAAATATGATTTTTCATTCCTGAAGGAATGTCAGTAAAGTAATGAAAGTTTGCAGAGCCCTAAACTGTTCATACAGACAGAATGTCTCCAGATATAGAAGAGAAAACGTTTCTATTTTTCTTTCTCCTCCAGTCATGACTTTATCGGAGAGTTCACCACCAGTTACAGAGAGCTGTCTCGTGGTCAGAGCCAGTTTAATGTGTACGAGGTAAGATTGGGTATCAACAAAAACACATCATTTCTTGATATAATGTCGTTATAATGAAGCCTTCTGGATTTGCACATTATTATTGACATTACTGATTGTGTTATTTTGCTATGTAATAATTAAATTATATTTTGCATAGGTTTTGAATCCAAAAAAGAAAGGAAAGAAGAAGAAATATATAAACTCTGGCACAGTAAGTACCAGTTCAATGTAGGCTTAAATGCAGTCTTCACGTAGAAACGTATATGATGCCATGTGGAAAACAAATAGTACTGTCTTGCTTTTTGGTTTGCTGAATGTTTGTATATATATGAGACATAATGGTTTGAAAGTTTTATACAAGACGAGAATCACAAGTCACACATTGTTTATGATTTACTGTTATTTTACTTAGTAAAAATAATCACACAACACCTACAGTCAAATGATAATTAGATAATAGTCTTACAAGAATTAAATGCGTGTCACAGTGGTGCAGTGGGACACATTGTCACCTCACCTCTTTGTAGAGCATAGATAGTCTAAAAACATGCAGCCAGGTTAATAGGAAAACACTGAATAATCCGACAGTAATCTAATCGACACTAAGATGCTTTGTATTGTAGGTCTCAAATCCAAATACATAAGAACGCATGGACGAACCTGGCTTGAAAAGGGTGTCTCTGGAACTGCTTGAAAGAAAGAAACTGCTTGAACTATGTTGTTACAGACCCTCATTCCTAAAGCTTTGTACTGAACTCCCTGTATACAGAACTCACTGGTATTTGATGACCATGAATTGTCCATAATACCCTGTAGATTTAGATTTTGTACTTTTAGTGCAAAGGTCAAAAGAAATGATTTATATATTAGAAACAATTTAGTGTCCCCATACTTATGTGATGATCTGTGTGAATAACCTGCAGTGCCTTTTTACTCTCAGCAGACCGGAACAATGTTTTACACATATTGGAATTACACTTACGTTTCGCTTTTCATTTATTGGAGTTTTTTTTCTTTATTCTGTTACCCGTATATATTGTGTGTGTTACCTAATAAAACATATTTATCTGCCCCTGAAGGTGACATTGCTGTCCTTTAAGGTTGAATCTGAGTACACATTTGTGGATTACATCAGAGGAGGGTAAGTCGAATAATCAAACTTTTACAGATTTTCTTCGGATGTATCTCAGGTTCTTACTTAAAAACCAATTAAGTGCCGCTAATTTTATTTGTGCAGAGAAACTGCGCTTGCTTGCATGCACAACTATATAATACATAACAGCCAAGTGAAATTAAATATTATTTGTATAGCGCCATGCTTTTTATTTATTTGTTTTTTTGTCTATTAAAGCAGAGCCTGGAGCTTTTGTTTGCCAGATTTCAGCTGCTAAAACATGCTTGTTGTTTATTATCTTTAAGTGTGCGTGTTGTTCATTTGTTGAATTTTGATTACATTTCAGCAATTAGCAATTCTTGGTCAAATACAAATACATTAACTAAACAACCTGTGCCTCTCTTTGCTATTGTGCAGTTGTGACCTGGTGGGTAGAGAACTGGGCATAACTAGTTCCCGGGTACCTTGGCCAGGGCTGCTCACCGTGCCGGGCATGTGTCATCACTGCTGTCCCTAGTGTGTGTTCACTAGTTTGTGTAAATGTGTGTGATTGAGATAAATGTTGAGGAAACATTCAAGCAAGTTTAAAAGCACAAGGGTGAAAAGAGTATTCTAAATGTTCCTGTACATTCTGTTAAAAATGTTATTAAACTATCATTTATGGAACAAAGTTCCACAATGATTTGCGGGTCAAAAGAAGTAAATACAACTTTTAAATATTTTTGTGTAAATTACATATGATAGTAGCATCATTTAAGACCTTTGTTGACAAATTGTCCCCTTGAATATTCTGTCAATATTAAGTTATTTACTTTCTGTGTTATTTTTTTATTCTGTGACAACTTTTTAATACTATGTGAGGTATTTTATTGATTTTTTTATGAAACACACACATATATAAATATCAGTTTTGCTATTTGGAATGCAAAATATTTAAGAATCAACATCTTAAAAGTTCTCAGAATAGAGATAGAATTGTGTAATTCCAAGAAACGAGCTCAACTTTGAAATGCTTTAGTAGCCAACTATTAGATTTTATAATCCATAACTTGATGCTTAGCACAAGTAATATACACAGTTATTTGTCAACATTTCTGTGATCTAAATTAAACTATGCTACATAGAAAGCACATTTATTTATTATCATCCTAAAGTTACAGTGTCTTCTGGGTAGAAGGATTTTTGTTTCTGTGCCCTAGATAGAATCCTCTTGGAGTTAATTACACGTTGTGGTAAATGTATGTCAAGTAGCTACCAGCTCATTAGAACGAATACATATGCAAAGTATTTTAGGAATTGTGATCTAAAAAGACAAATTTGCTAGTGCTGTTGTTTTCAAGATTTTGTTGTTTGTTTCTGTGTTTATAAATGTCGACTCTAAAGGACGCAACTTAACTTCACAGTGGCCATAGATTTCACCGCATCAAATGGTAAGTGAATGTCGACAGAAAGTTCTGGCTTTAATTAGATATAAAAAAATAAATTAAACAAAAAAGACAGCTAGCGATAAGTTGGATGGTTACCATAAAACAATGAAGTTTTGTGTCATTTTTTTGTTCTTGCTATGATCATATTTGGTTTTCCAGATCTTTTTCACAAAATTGTTTATCGCGTTCTATAGTAAATAAGTTCACAACCCTATACAGTTTGTTATGTGTACATTTTGAACATCTCTGGATATGCACATTTACAGATTTAGAGACTTTTACAGACTTTTAGAGTCGTAAAATGAAAAATGATACATGTAAGCTAATGTGTCTAATCAGCTAGTGTCTGATTGTGCTGTGACGTGAGCTAATTTAAGTATCAATGCAGATATACAACGCTTAGATAGATAGATAGATAGATAGACAGACAGACAGACAGACAGACAGACAGACAGACAGACAGACAGACAGATAGACAGACAGATAGATAGATAGATAGATAGATA
>JAOTRQ010128793.1:0-18715 GCA_028565875.1 Hoplisoma paleatum | reverse complement strand
ATCAAACTGGTCGCCCGCCGCATTAGTTGGTACCCCAAAAGTAGCCCGCAGCTTCAAAAAGGTTGGTGACCCCTGCTATACAGTAATCAAATGTATTAATATTATAGAGAAAATCTGCAAATTCCTGCATTATAACAATTCTTACGAAAGGAAAATAAACCAATATTGCTGAATTAAAGTTTGATGAAGAAAAACAGTTTTATTTATCCAGGTACAATTTGAAAAGGCAATGAACAAAGGCAACTTGGCCAAACCTAAAAGGTAATGTAAAAAAACAAGAACCTTCTTTAATGTGTGCAGCAAAAGTGTTTGAGACATTTAGACTTTATTCATTTTACCAGCTCTTGCTGCATTTCCACCACCTGGTATACACAACTAAAACGAATGCATTAAAACCAAGTGTGGTGATTACTCAAGTTCATTTTTTAACTTTAAAATAATTTCATGTTATTAAATATCCTACGCAAACCGGACAATATACCAATACACAATTTCCTGATCTAGTTTGAAACCAAACAAGTAAAAACAGAACATTAACGCCAATTTATACTTCAGCATTTTCTCTACACAAGAAAACACAGTAATCACAACTCCATTAACGTTTAAGTTTCGCATTAAGGTCAGGTCCACCGCTAAGTGGCATTGAGTTTCTGAGGGTTCTATCATGTTTGTATTCACCCGCCAAGAACAAGTGAGGAAGGGCATTGTTGGACTCGATTGATATTGCACAACAAATGCTTTTTGGCACATATAAGGCGACACAGACACAATGTATCACAATGGCGTGGATTCATTGCAGAAGTATAAACCAGCCTTTAGAGTGAACACTTTTCCTTGTTCCAGACTACAATTTGGCCTTTTAGTATTTCTCTGAAGGGTCACATTTATGAGCCAAATAGTGATGTTAAAATACCTAAAACAGCTGCAGCTAAAATAAGGAGTTTAAAAACAGCTATGGTACAGTTAAAACAACATCTGCCATACAGAACCTTAAGATTACAAAGTGCATTCTTTATAGTTAGTTAAAATGTAAAAACAGAATCTACGCCATGATTACATTTTTGTTGTAATTGTCAAGCACTGAAAAAACATTAATATATTTACTCTCTTTTACACACACAGTATTATCTTTTTTGTGTAATTGCACACAATTACATAAGATGAGTTCTTTAAAAAAATTACAGTTCAATAGGCAAACATGTTTGTACATAAAGATATGACAAATCAAGACAAAGTGAAATCCAGAACAACATGGATGTACAGACAAAGCTTTTACCCATCTGTTCCTCTTCATTGTACTTCACTGGAATAGCAGGAGATCTTTGTGATCAGGTTCACCTTTACATGCATTTATATAACACATTATTATGTTACTTATATAAAATATAACATTAATATGGATTATAAAAGACCCAAGTTAGGTTTTTGTGACACATATGCTGCAATACTCTTGCAGGGAGTTCGTAATGACCATGAGCAAAGACGAAGGCATATGTAAAAAAAAGTGCTTTAAAAACGATCCGCATAAAAACATTTGTGATCAGCAAAAATGAAAAGCAATGGCCCGGGTAGAAAAAAACATGTTTAACCCATTGTAGAAAAGTTGGGGTCCCCAGTCAGTCCTTACCCCCCCTACCCCCGCCAGTAAAACAAAAACAGTAATCTGTTGAGCTTAGTGTGCATCAAGTATAAACACTTCTGCCATTTCAGAAGTCCGCTCACAGTAGACGGAGTCATGCGTTTTGCTTGGACTGGTCACGTAGAACTCTTCATTTCTTATGGTTTACTAAACACTTTATACAAAATATATGTACAGAAATGAACAACCACCAAACCATGTCCACACACAAATTACTTTTAACTAGAACCTACTGGTTTATTCCAAAGCTGTGATAATTATGCATCATTGAAGAAAATGTTGAGGCAGTGAGCCGCACCATGAATGTGTCAGGTAGACCTGAGTGAGTTGAATGAATGTAATGAAAATGTCTGAAGCAGTACACAGGAATGATGAAAAACCAATGTTTTTGTTGCATATGTTCACTCATGGGAGAGTAAATGGCCATTTCCAAGACCGTTACGATACTGTAGTAGATAGCACTCGGTTCTAAAACGCAACGAATGCTGACTTGGCCCAGACTGGGCCACTATGAGGTGCGTTGCTAAATCAGAAGCAGGTTTATTGCTTAGACTAAAGTGCATGCAAAGTATTACAGATGTGTGATACAGCAAAGCCTTGCACTCTGCAGTTGTGTTTTATATTTATTTTGTTCAAAATCAATCTATATTACAAAAACTACACAGCTAAGCTAGTGAATTTAACTACAACCTGTAGGTTTCAAGTTTATCCGCAGTATTATGAAATCTGTGTGGCAAAAGGGTTTTCACTTTAAAGCAGAAGTTACTGTTTTATTGCTGGAAATATAATTGTCGAAAGGTCTTTTAGACAAAGCTTTTTTTAAATGTGCATTAGGTCCTATATTAATATTCCATGCATATATAAATCACACAAATTCAAACTATTTGTCATTATACATATACTGATGAACAGTACAACGAAATGTCTCTTCACATATCCCAACTTGTCTGAAAGTTGGGGTCAGAGCGCAGGGTCAGCCAACGTACGGCACCCATGGAGCAAACAGGGTTAGGGGTCTTGCTCAAGGACCCAGCAGTGGCCGTGTAACAGAGTTGGATTTTAACCCCCAAACTTTGGGTTTAACCTTTAGAGCCGAACGCTCTACCCACTGACCCTACATACACTGTCCCTACCCTAAGCCTTTTCTGATTATTTGCACTGAACAGTGCAAGTCAGTTATGAAGCCGACAGCCAATCAATAAGTATGTAACAATATATAATAATTTGACCATTATTTTCATGTCAGAAAAAGACTTTCCTTCAAATAAGCTACGAAGCTGTCTGTATCTTACAAAGAACCATTTTCTACACCTCAAAAACGTTATATGTTACAAATTAAAAAAATTTATGAATAGCTATTTGTGAGGAAAAAGGGTTTTAGATTTGCAGCTATGAATTTGATTTCATAAATTTGTCTCCAAGTCTCCAAGATGATGAATATGAAAATCACATTCTCTGCTACTAATTGAGTAGTTTAGCAGTTACACAACAGCCTACAAATGATTAGCCATAAGTTATTAACTCCTCTAAAGGCAGATTTATAATTCTGCGTCGATTTGATGCAAGAAAACACTACCACCTCAACTACATTGCTTTCTTTCTATGGTTCTGCATCGAGGTCATATGCACAGCACAGTAATTAACCACCACTTTACCCTCCAGGAAGCCAACGCACAGGGAAGATTGTTGTTATAGCTTTTAGATGATCAAAATTGAATAATGAATGCTTTTAAATATTTTATAAACTATACGAACATCAAAACACTGCCATATTAAGTGAGCAACTTCTTAAACTACAAGCAGACATAAACCAGATTTTATCTCCTAGTGGTCTGTGGCATTTCGTCGCTTTTCCTTCCTAATCATTTTGACACATAGCTAATTTTGTAGATGTATGTTGAGCTATGCAGAATGAGTTCACAACAATGTAATAGACTTGTGTCAATTTGATGCCAATCTAACTCTGTAACTATTTATTATTGTAAGGTTTTTTTGCTTTTTATACCAAGTGCTGTACTGTCCCTTTGCTGTTGTAACAAGTCAAATTTCCCCACTGTGGGACTAATAAAGAATTCTTATCTTATCAGATTATTTTGTCTAGCTATCTGAATGCAAGGAAAAATAATTACAGTGTCTAAGGTCCAATTACAATAAATGTATAGTCACAATCAACCAGGTCACAAACAAAATGAAGTAAATAAGTTATTTATGACCAAAACAAAAAGGTCAGAGGACCATGCTGGGTGATACACAGGTTATAAATATACAGGTTCGTTTATAAATGTAATACAATTCCACTACATACATGCACACTCGAAGACAGATAGTAAGAGCAACTGATTTGTTTTTATTACCAAGCAAATGACCAGAAAATGTAAACAATAATACAAACACGAGCGAAAACTGGGAGAATCTATTTTAAATTGAGGGATAACTATTTATGGAAATGTATTTAAATGATTTTAACATTGTTTCCAACTTTTAATACATTGTTGAAAATCTATAATTTAATTTCATACGTTTTACATTCTGTTATTTAAAGATTAATCAATAATTTAAACTCGTTTACAAAATGAGTAAAAAGCCATGGGTTTAGATTTCGAACGAGTAAGATAAGCTTTGTGAATCACAAATTATGAATCAGTTAATTTTGACAATTAAAATAATTGAGAAGTACAGAAATATTAACGTTATTTGCTGTTGCATTGAGTAATCTTTAAAATGTCAAATGTTAGATAGAAGACCGAGATTCTATATAATAAATAGACTTAAGATGCGTCTGTTGTTCCATCATAGGTGGAAAAAGAAAAAGAAATCCACCGCGTTCAATCCTCTTCAGAGCGCTCTGTAGACAGTCGGCCATTTTGTTATTAAAATAGCATCTTAAATTCAGACGCTATAAACACACCGGGTACATCCGGGGATTTAAAAACTCACGTCTTTAGACTGAATAAAGAAGGCGACGCTATCTGGGGCGACGCTATCTGGAAAACAACCGGTTTAAAGCGACCAGGTGGCTGCCGCGAACCGAAACGAATTCCGTCAGAACCGAAAAGACAGGCGCCATGTTGTTTAACCGGTTATCAATACACTAATTATAATTAAACACCAGGTCGTGTTTAACAGTAAAACACAACGTTTCCGTGCACTTTTACACACGTACAATTTAAACAATGTTCTCACATGCACAACACCGCTCTATAAACAAGCTAGACAAGTAGTGCTCACTAGTTGCCTCTAAAACAAAAATGCAAATAGAACAACGGAATAAAATCTTAACATGTTAATCTAGTTCTTTAAAGAAATAATAACCATTAAATGTCTTTACCTTTACCGTGAGGACATTTGGGGTCCAATATATCCTAAATGCGCAGATATTTCACTCTGACGAAGCCTCAACGCGTTACTAAGTCTTCTCAAAAAAATGCGACAAGCTGTGCCGTTGGTCTCACAGCGCCATCGTGTGTGTGGAAGATAACAGAAGTAGACTAGTTTATTTACAGCCAAAAACTATAGCAACTATACTTTGAACATAATAGCATTTCTCTATGTCGGTTGGACTTAATAGACCAGCGATAATGTTAAAGCTCGACTCTCTTGGTTTCTTTTAGGCCCACATATCCATAGCTTGTACATGCCACTGACTCTATATATGCTTCTGAAAGCCTTTATCGCTGCCCAGTGTCACTTTCCAGTTTGTAATCATTGCTTAGTAAATACAAAATCTATCATTTGCTCCCAAACTTATGGCATGTAAAGCATGCATCTTAAAGAATATTCAAGGCAATATTCTGGATTAAATTCTAATTTACATTTACACTAACAAAACCAGATCTTCTGCAATGAAACACTGAATGTGTTTCATTCTCTCTGAGTGAACCGTTTAATTTTTCTATTTTCTGGGTCACAAAGATGGATTATTCTGGTTTGCATGTCTTTATGTCTTTATATCTTTTATTCAGGATTTGGATGGACCTTGTCTATGGTTAGCATACTTGACTTTTTAATGTTAAACAAATAATGTAATATAGTTGTTAGAATGGTGAAATCTAACTTGGGGCATCTGATTAGTGCACATTAACAAAGTTCCTGAGACCCAGCGTTATAATTATTGCCTTTAATTGTTTTTTGTTGTTGTTGAATTATTGTTGATATGTGTTTATGTAACCTCACAACAAATAAGGTTCTTAAACCAACTCTCAGTGCTAGTTGTGTACCTTTCTAGAATGATACTGCTTTGCTCGTATTAAAAAGAAACCTTCATATTAGAAATATTGTGTAGCTTTCTGAACGCATTTTATGCATTTAAATGTTATCACACGTCCTTTTCGGAGTCTATTTTCTCTTTGTTTTGTTTTTGTTTTGTTGAGAAATGAAGAACTTTTATTTTGTAGTTACTGCTCATCAGCAATGTGACTTGGTCACGCGATTGAAGTCACATGATCATATAAGCTACATAAACTGTAGTCTGTTGTGTGTTAGCGTCAGACAAGGTGGGTGAGATTTGATTGATTTATATGAATATTTGTCTATTCTACTTTATATTAACTTCACTGTTTCAGTGCAACTAAACTATAGTTTTGTGCGCTTGTTTCCCCCCCGTGTATGGTTAATAAATAATGGTATAAATACATCACAACCTGCTGGTTTTACTTCCTGATGTTGGAAGTTTTGTTGCAGCTTAACATTGTCACGCGGTTTAAAACTAAATGATGAACATTTGTGTTGTTTTTTGATGTTGTTGTAGATGTATTCAGTTTGTGTGTGTTTGCTGTTGGGAGCTTTGGGAGTGTTTGGAGCTCCAGACGCGGATGAAATCAAGTCTCTCCCTGGACTTCCAAAACAGCCCAGCTTCAAACAGTATTCCGGCTATTTCAATGTTGCAAAGAACAAACATCTCCATTACTGGTTTGTTTATTTATCATAAGTGTCTTAGCACTTCTATTTGATCCATTACAAATAAATAACGTCTGGTTTATTTGAAATAAAATGCTTTATGTTAATGTTTTCGAGTATTTTGTCACTGGGAATCGACTCTTAGTTCTTTAGAGCTCTAGAGTCGGTTTACAGGTGACTCTGGCTCTTTCTGTAACCGACTCTTTGGATTCGAATCATTTTCAATTAGACAGTTTAAGTTTTCTTCATAATGTGGTAATCTGAACTTGGTCTAGGTTTGTGGAGTCTCAGAAAGATCCAGCTAATAGTCCAGTGGTGTTGTGGTTAAACGGTGGACCAGGCTGCAGTTCTCTGGATGGTCTGCTAACTGAACATGGGCCTTTCCTGGTGAGACTAACACTTTCACTATGACTGCTAGTTGCACAACTTTACAGCATGATCACGTGATGTTTTAGATATGTCAGTGATTGTGTCATGTTTTACTGGGGATTGCATTCCTTTGTAGTCTTTTTGAAAACCTGTATTTTAAATATAGCTTATTTGTAAAGTGTTTGTTTTAGTAAGTGCATGTTCATAGTAAGTGTTACTATGTAGTTTATTTTCTCAGCAAGTAGCACAAACAATGGATTTTAATTGCTCTGCTCTGTAATCAGTACCACTGTGGTTTACAAGATGTAACATAAATGTTCCTCTAGGGGGAGTTTGCATTGGTTTTACTTTTTAGAAATCTAATTTTCTTTTCTCTTGAGCATGTTTAGTACTTAGTCTTACAATGTTACAAATTTTCAATTAGTCATTTAATGCTATAATTTCTTTTGATTGCTTATAAATATATTTTGAATGCTAAACTGAATGCTTAAACATTGCATTATTTGTTTGTGCAGCCTGTTCATTGTTTTAAGAAATGAATGAGTAAGGTTAAATTGTTACTTTTTTACTTTGCAGATCAAAGATAATGGAGTTGATCTGGAGTATAACCCTTATTCTTGGAACATGGTATGGCTTTTACGGTATTCTTAAATGTGGTATGTAAAGCGTGTCACCAACTTTGATCAAGATTTTATATAAATTGGCAGTATTATTACATATAGCATAGTATATTGTGTTCTTACCAAAATGCAGTTGTCTAAATGTTTTAATATAGTACAAAATGCTTTTTGTCTCAGCTTCTTTGGATAGGCTTAACAATGACAGTCATTGTAAGAAGTTTGGAGGCCAACATTGGTTCTGCAGGAGTTAGGATTCAATCATTCTATTGATTTCTCAAAGCTCTAGCCATTCGGTTATGCTTATTAATTATATTACTGTTTTTCATTAAATAATTTAGGATCGTTATGACTAAAATAAGACCGGATTCTAATATTGTTGCATAGTGTGTTATATAAAACATTTTCCTGATGAATAAAAATTACTTTTTATAACTTTTTTTTTTTACAAAACATTTTGTTTTTCTTTTTATTCAATCTAAACGTTTCAGATTGCTAACATGCTATACCTGGAGTCACCAGCAGGTGTCGGCTTTTCTTTTTCTGATGACCAGAAATATGCAACCAACGACAGTGAGGTTTGTAATAACTGCGAAATGGCCAAAGTACTGGATTACAGTTGTTTTATTCTAACATTTTATTTTTCTTTTAACTTTTTTCTTTTTACCTTTCTTTTTACTCCAGGTAGCCATGAACAACTACTTGGCTTTGAAAGAATTTTTCCGCCTCTTCCCAGAATACAGCAAGAATGAATTCTTTCTCACCGGCGAGAGTTATGGAGGCATTTACATTCCAACTCTTGCTGAAATTGTTATGGAGGACAGTGCAATTAACCTACAGGTTTGTTTTGTCTTAAATTTCTACAGTTAAAATTAACTTCTTAAAAAGTTTTTATGTAATACAAATAATTTAACAATTAATGTAGTCATTTACAATTCCAATAACTGTCTTTCCACAAAAAAGCAAAGATTATTATTAATATGCCGTATAATCAGTCGTTTGGCTACTAGTGATTTCTTTTTATTGTAATTTTATGTTTATCTATTTTGATAGGGTATAGCTGTTGGGAATGGTTTGGCCAGCTATGAACTGAATGATAATTCGCTTGTCTATTTTGCATATTACCATGGACTGGTTGGCCAAAGGTTTGTATTTTCTTCTTTTATAGAAAATCAGCTTTCAGTCAGCATATAATTGTGGATCTTAGGCCTGGATTTTTCTCAACTATTGTGTTATTGTATTTAATAAAACCTCACATGAAGTCCTGGGTTTGATTCCTGGGTCAGGAGTGCTTTTAGATTAACACTCTAGATTTGTTTTGATTTCTCCTGCAGTTTATGGACAACCCTGCAGAAATTCTGTTGCAACAGTGATCAATGTAACTTCCATAATAATGACAATCCAAACTGCACGACTGCAGTAAGTGTGAATACTTAAATTAAATTTTAAGTGTTAAGTAATGTTTAAAATATCTGCAAGGCTTTCATTTGAAAGTCTCAACCATATTTGATGTTTCTTTTGGTAGGTGACGCAGCTGCAGCAAATTGTCTACAATTCGGGCTTGAACATATATAATCTGTATGCCGACTGTGCTGGTGGGGTCCCCGGCACATCAAGGTGAGAATCTGGCTGCTCAAACAAATAAAGTAGTTTTTTGTAATGTTGAATATTTTTAATAAGTAAATGAGCTTTTTTTAGACATTTTTTTTAGAGAATGCTTCATATATTTAGTGGTATATTTGTGTCCTAAAATGTGCCATTACTGGTGATATGGAATCCAAAACGAATAATTACAGTGCATCACAAGATTTTTTTTTTATTATTTTTTTTTTGGCTCCTCTTCTCAAATTTAGTATTGAAAACGGGAGGCTGGTGATTCGAGACTTTGGCAACAACTTTATTAACCACAAGTGGTCACATTCATGGAACCAGGTAAAAGATCCTGAATTACTTCATGTACAGTGCCATACACACACACATATTTTGATCTTTGACTGGTGAAGTGAATAACTGAGATCTTAATCATGGTAACTTGGAGAATCAAATGTTCACTGTTCAATACATCCCAACCACTAAGTTAATGTGCTAAAAGCAGGTATAAGTTTGATGTAAATTTGTTTGACCAGGGCCAAATTGTGATTGCTAGATGACTAGGTCAGATCAACTCCAAAATGTCAGCTTTTGTGGTGTGTTCTATATTCATGGAAAGTGGACCAAGCTAGGAACGATCGCAATCTGGCAACCTGAACATGAGTAGCCAAAGATTAGTGGTGGTCTGTGTATAGTTCAACAGAGATTTTGTGTCATTCAAATTCTGACAAAAAGTTGTCCTTACACATGGCTGATTCTGGGTAGCCAAAACTGGGCCAACACAATATTAGGAAGGTGTTTTCATAATGTTCTGCCTGAGCTGTATATTTCAGTGCTAATAAGTGATTGTTCATGCTTTTTTTGGTATTGCAGAAACTGCAGGGTATGTACTTGGCTGTCAAGTCAGTGAAACTCGATCCTCCTTGTGTCAACTCCACCCCATCCGCTACCTATCTGAATAATCCGTATGTCAAAGCTGCCCTTCATATCTCACCAAAAGCACTTGATTGGGAGATCTGTAGGTAGGTCAACATCCTATGGTGTGTTTGTGGAAATAATACAATAAACAATATTTGCATTTGATGACATTAATAAAGGTTCAAAAAAGTAAGCATAGACTGATATCTTTTCTTGTTAGAGATTGAAATTCCCACAAATCTGGCTTTAGTTAAGAATCAATTTTTTATTTGTTGTTACACACATACAGATGTACAGTCCAATCAAATTCTTTCTTTGCAAATCCCAACTTGCATGGAAGTTTGGGTCAGAGTGCAGGGTCAGCCATCGTACAGCACTTATGGGGCAAACCGAGTTAGGGGCCTTGATCAAGGGCTGTGTAGCAAAGCCTGGCCTTAAATTATAATCTTCCGGTTGATAGCTCAAACCTTTACACACTAGACTACACTGTCCCATAAATCTTATGGCTTTGCTATAAGCTTAGTAACTTCTCCTGGGGTTTACTTCTCAGGTTATGATCCAAAATGATCATGTATAAAACATGGTGTTAAAATATATTTATGTATGTATACTGGCTTTTGAGAGCTTGTGATGGTAAAAGTACAAGAATTTGTAATATTAATAGTATGTCTCTGATGCCATTTTGTCTGCAGTGCTGAAGTGAATCTGAACTATGACCGTGTTTTCATGGATGTGAAGAAGCAGTACCTGAAGCTGCTCTCAGCACTGGTGAGTGGAGACACTACGCAGCCCATTGGTCATTACTACCATTAACAAGCATTTAGGTAGCGTCGTATATATATACCAAGGAAGGAGAGTAAATGTATGTAACAGAAACCATCAAAGAAACTCTTAAAAAAGACAACACAAAAGCAGTTAACATGCCTTGCAACCAAAAAGAGAACTGAAAAATGGACCACAATACAAAGACTACGAGTTTTTATTGCTGCCAACAATGCTGTTCAAAACCTTAATCATTAAAATATGCTATTAATTTTCAAAGAATAAAACAAATAATTTTAAATTATGGCAGTGATGGATTATAAACTTCTGCATCGACTCTCTTCTCTGAGGGTTCTGTTACGTTTGTGTTTACCCTCCAGTGAGAAAGGTTGTGTAGATTTTAGCTGATCAATATTCAACAATGAATGATTGCATATAGTAGTGGTGTGATGTTTACAATGTTTTGTTTATGATCCTAACATATAAAAAGAGCAAATACTTTATTTACAACCATAAACACCATTGTTTTGATGGCTATCATGCTTTCCCTTGTGGTCGGTTTTTTCATCCATAGTTAGAAAGATCAGGGATGTGCACATCTGGCACTGTAGAGGCTGTGCAGAGCGGGTTCACATAGTTTTGATGTAGAAATATAAATTGTCCTATAAGTGGTAATGGTAGAGATCACAAGATTAGACTAGAGATAATAACTAAATAATTAGACTAGAGATCATAAGGTTAAGTCACACTAACGAAGTGTTCACTGTTGGGTCGCTAAGTAAGGCCCTTAACTCTCAGTTGCTTGAAATGGTGTTTCGTTCTAATTGCATGTCGCTTTGAATGCTTGGACGTGTCTTAAATGCTGAATGTAGATTTAAATGACCCATGAGGTCACATGACCCCAGGGGAAAGAATCCTACCTGTTAATCACAATATTTGTAGCTCTATGTCTCAAGCTTTCTTTTGTCAACATTTCTCCCCCGTACTATTTTAATACAAAGAATTCAAATGGAGCTCCATTTGCTTTGGGTAGAAGTCTCTACTGAATGCCTAAATACAAGTAAAGCTCGTAAAATTGCTGTCACATTAAAGACTTCTGCCTCAGGTAGTGCTATTTTGTGTCTTCCCAAATTTTTAAGCTTATGTTTTGTCTGGTTGGTGAATATCATCGCTTTAAATATATTATATATTTTTTTAGAACACTGTCTTTTGCATTTTTACTGTGCTTTGATCCTAATTACATTGTGATCTTATCAGAAATACCGTGTGCTGGTGTATAATGGGGATGTAGACATGGCCTGCAATTTCCTCGGTGACGAGTGGTTTGTTGAATCCCTCCAGCAAGAGGTAGGATTCTGAAATTTATTTTATTATTGCATTTGTAGCGAATCCACTGGTGTTCCCACAGACCCCTTAAATCTGATAAATGTTTTGATTACAGGTGCAGGTTCAGCGCAGGTCATGGCTGTACTACAATGGAGAAAATCAACAAATTGGAGGTTTTGTTAAGGAGTTTTCTAACATCGCCTTTCTTACAGTGAAGGTAAGAATGATGTCAAGCTACAAATAATGAGCTTTTGTGATCATCTGTAAAATTGATCATTTACTGTTCCTATATTTGGGAGTGACTTGGTGTAGAGCACAATCGGTTCATAGCAGAGAGGTCCTGGGTTTGGTTCATGATGGTTTAAGCCCAATAAATATTTGAACACTCTTTATAATCATTTATAGTCTTTGAAAACTTCCTAGAGGCATGATCAACTGACTTTTTTTCTTTCTTTTTCAGGGATCGGGTCACATGGTTCCTACTGACAAGCCCATTGCATCATTTGCAATGTTTACACGCTTTATCAAGAAGCAGCCATATTGATGCTTATACTAGTTCTATACCATGCTATGCTTCAAATTTGCACTGTCTCCACAAATCACTGTTTCTAGTAAGGATTTGCTGTATGAATCTCCATAATTAACTATCCACGTGTAACCGTTTAGGTAATTAAATGCTGTATGAAAGGTTTTAATCTCTGTACTGCATTAGACTTTATCATTTGGAATTGCTCAAAGTGTGATTCATTTGCACGTTTGGATTTTATCTTTCTAAGGGTTGTCCGGCAGCACAATTTTCCAGATAGTTTTTCTAAAATGTTTATTATGGCAAAAAGGGATTGTTTTTCATTACAAAGAATGTTGTGAATATAGGAATCGTGTTTTATCACAGAGAGGTATTTTTGTGTTTTGGGATTCTGTTGCTCAGGGTTAGTTTTTTTTTTTGTTCACAATGAGCACTAAATTGGAACAAGTGTACATTTGCAGTCATTTATATTACAACTGTGATTTTTGTTGAAATAAAGCAACTTTATTTTAATGTCATTTAATGTTTTTTTGTTTTTAAATTGCGTATTAAATGAGCTATTTCCAAGGCATTCATGTAGAGAATATTTTTTTATGTATACTGTTTATCTATGTTGCAGCTGGTGTAGGATATGGTGGTTTAGTGTGGCTCACTGTCTTTACAGCATAAACTGTTTTCTGGGGTGGAGAGACTTGGGTCATCTATGGAGTGCATGTTCTAAGTGTATGTGTGGGATTCCACTAGTCCTCTCGCAGTCCAAAAACATGCAGCCAGGTTAAACAGAGACTAATCTGTCCTAATTAGCACTCGTGATGCATTTATTTATTTAGCTTTTACACAATATGGAGAACATGCAAACTTCACATGCTATGCTTCATGTCTACCTGGCAATCAAACCTGGAATTTATTGCTGTGAGATAAGTGCTAACCACTAAGCCACCATGTAGCCTATTAGGATGCACAAACCAGTGCATCGCAGTGCAGGTCCAAAGATAAAGAGTTGTCAGGAAGGATATCGGTCTTAATAATGCCACGCTTATGCACCCGCTGTGGCCAATTTATCACACTAAAGATGAATGAATACGAATGGCTTCAACATTTAATAAGATATCTAATATGTTTGTTATATTTTAGTAGCATGACATGAGAAGTTTGAAAATGTATAAAGCACCAACAGCTATGGAATAGATTCTCCATAAACACTATAACCAGTATTCTAACCAGTACAATACATTTTAGTAAGTCATACAATAGTGTTTATGTGCATACAAAATGTAGTAAAAAAGACAACAGAATACATATAGCAATATGATTATTGAACGTTCAAATCTGAAAGGGACCTTAATTCCCCCAAAATCATGGAATTATTACAAGCATGGGAATGTCGTCCAGATGGGTGCTGGGACACTGAATGTAAAGGCAATGGGCAATGTTCTCATGGTAGATGACCAATAAATAGAACATGAACGAACAGAACAGGAATGTAAAAATGCATTACAAATAGACGTGATTTACTGTATATTGGTATCTTCTTGTTTTGCTTTTATATAAATTGAACCTATACTGTTTATAACCACCAGCCAATTTGGGGTTTATTCAACCTTCTTTACGTAGATACATCATATCACAAATACAGTATTTTATTTAAGATAAATAAGTAAAACATTGCTATAATATGTATTTTATTTCATATTGCTCTTTTTAAAAAATTGGCAAAAAATCTGGTATATTGTGATCCCAGTATCGTGAATCGTATCTCATTAAGGTAGAGTGCATCATCACATCTCTAGTCAGCATAGGTCCCTAACCACTTGGCCAAAGTCCTGTGAAGGTCTATAAGTTCTATATTACTGGGACAAACAGAAATAATGAATAATTAGATATTTATTTGGGGTACTGTTGTTTTTTATTACCTCTAGGTGGGAGCAGCATCTCATTCCATTTACATGTTTAGCATTTAGCTGAAGCTTTTAACCAAAGTCAATTATAATTATGACTGAACACACTTTAAGCAATTGCAGATTATGGGCTTTAATATTACTAAATCTTCCTCTAGTTGTTGGACTATAAAACCAGTCTGGTTGAGAAATGCTAATCCAGTATGTTACGCTATGTATATGACTTCCTTTGTGACATGTGAATTGTCCATTCTTTGACAGACCCTGTTTACTATTTAACACAATTCTAAGTGGATTTACAAATTCTGTCCAATGTTTTGATTGACTGAAAATGTTGTTAAGTTGAATTCTTTTCAATCAGCTCTTTCAGCCCAGTTCTGAATTTCAGGTTGGCGCCAATAACAATGTAGCCCTGCAGAATCGTAGAGTAAAAAGTGAGTTAAGCAGACTACATTCAGTTCTACATTCAGATAGTTTAGATAGAATCACTTACATTGTAATACTCGACCACATCTTCAATTACGTCAATTCCGTCAGGCAAAGGGATCTGTACACCTTTTTTGGTGTAATCTTAGTATAGGAAGAAGACACAGCATTATATTACCAGATTAATCACCAAGCAAACAATTTCCTCACCGTATTAATATTTTTTTATGCCAAGGTAAAAAATACTTTTGCTAATAACTTTTATTTATCTTTTATCCTTACCACTTGAATCCCCTATTGCACACACCTTGCAACACCAGCTAAATAATTTCATCACCCAGTAGTGGAGCCTAACAGAGACCAAATACATTTCTCAAAGCCTATGTTTTGCAAGCAAAAAATGTTTTGCTTGATTTGGGTGGTCATAATGTTTTGTTCCGTTGAGGTGGTCATGTTTTGCTTAATTTGGGTGGTCATAATGTTTTGCTCCGTTAAGGTGGTCATAATGTTTTGCTTGATTTGGGTGGTCATAATGTTTTGCTCCATTAAGATGGTCATAATGTTTTGCTTGATTAAGATGGTCATACTGTTTTGCTCCGTTGGAGTGGTCATAATGTTTTGCTCCGTTGGGGTGGTCATGTTTTGCTTGATTTGGGTGGTCATAATGTTTTGCTCCGTTAAGATGGTCATAATGTTTTGCTTGATTTGGGTGGTCATAATGTTTTGCTCCATTAAGATGGTCATAATGTTTTGCTCCATTAAGATGGTCATAATGTTTTGCTTGATTTGGGTGGTCATAATGTTTTGCTTGATTTGGGTGGTCATAATGTTTTGCTCCGTTGGAGTGGTCATAATGTTTTGCTCCGTTGGAATGGTCATAATGTTTTGCTCCATAAAGATGGTCATAATGTTTTGCTCTGTTGGGGTGGTCATAATGTTTTGCTTGATTTGGGTGGTCATAATGTTTTGCTCCGTTGGAGTGGTCATAATGTTTTCAATCAGCCAAAACATTATAACCACCGCATTTAAGTTCCACCAGTGAGCAAGGCCCATGAGCGTCAATTGCTTATGCTCTAATAATGTATACTCTAAAGCACCATTCATACTGGGAGGTGACAGTGCACAGTGGCAATGACAAAACAGCATGTACCTGGTCAGCACAGTGATGGATTTAGATGTGTTTTTGTTAGTTGTAATACATATTTACTTTTTACATTTTATGTACTATTGTTTTTTCTGTCACATCTAAAAACCTGTGGTCAGACTGACCTTTCGTGTAGTTTTTGTCAAGGCTCACAATATTTAATCATGATATAAAACAGACTTTTCTTGTTGTACAAAGGGACTTGGATGTTTAAAATAAACACATTTGATGAATTCTGTGTAGCAAAACATGTAGAAATGTAAGCCATAAATGGTCATTAAGAGTGACTTACTGTTCAGGAGGGGTACAACAGTCATTTGCAGCATGGTCTTTAGTGGCGCTTGTAGTGGAATCAGCTATAAAGAATAAATACTCTTACAAAGACAAAAAATTACAAAAAAATACTCTTACAATACAATATTTAGAGAAAGAGAATACACTGTGAAATATCTTACGGCTAATGACTCCAAAGCAGACTGGGCTGAAAAGATTTTAAATCTAAAAAACAGATAAAAATAATCAATGTCGATAACAACGATTGTACTGTTGAAACACAGATTCATCCAGAAAAATATGAGAAACAAACATGCACCTTCTCAGGTCCAGATTAATAGAAAGCCTCTTCTCTTTCATGGAAACCTTGGCATTAAATTTAGACTCCTATCAATAAAGGAAACGGATGATGTCAGCAGCGAGCTAAAGTTCTTGAAGGTTCACCTTGAACATTTCTTTTTGCTTGTGCTGTTTACAAAATTATATGGACACCCCTTGTAATTAGTTCATAAGCCTCCACGTCCTTACCATGGTCATACTGCTTAGTTGGACAGGTGATTTCCCTGGGGGAAGGACCAAAACTCTGACCCCAGAATGGACAATCACAGTGGCACCTGATGTCCTGATAGTGGATTTAGGAGCTGAAGTTACCTCCATCTCCAATGAGAGTGGAGCTTCCATCAATGCAGGGTTCTAAAAAACAAGATCAGTGTTAATAATGATTAAAATGTCTCATTTTTATCTGTCTATTCTGTTTTACCACCGCTCAATCTTATTTACTGTCACGGTGGGACACACAATGAGCGAATACACTAAATTCCCGCAAAGGTTGCCAGTCTGTTGCATTGTACAGAGACAAACACACACACACACACACACACACACACACACACACACACATACACACCGGACAATTTCAATATATTTATCAGAGGGTATGGAAACTCCACACATAAAATGCCTAATGCTCTGGAAAAAGAACGTGTAGTTTCTAGCTTGCACTATTAAGACAAATGGCTCTCACCAGTAACATGATTGCTCCGAAGTAGGTGGTCCTGAGAAGCATCTCCAAGTCTTTTGACATCTAAAAATATTTTACCAATTAAAAAATGATTTTCTTGATAATGTATTCAAATTAAATTAGGGTAATCTTACACGTTCGCTTGATATGTGCATAGTGAACACCCCTCCTTTGTAATAAGAGTAGAGTCCACTGTCGAAGAAGTACTCGGGCAGTACCAGGTAGATCATGCGATCAAACTTTCCTATTACTGGATTCACTGCAGTGTTCTCAAGTGTATCATTTATATTCTGCAAATTATAGAACATGCCCTGCAAAAAAAAAAGATATATTTCATACAGACATGTTAAGTTCAGTTTCAGCTATGTTTTGTTAACAATTTCTTTTTGAATCGATGTCTTCAAACTGTACATTTCACAAATTGAGGCATTAGACCAGGGATAGTGTAGCCTAGTAAGTAAAGCTTTGGGCTATCAACCAGTTATTGTTCTGACGGCATCTTATAAACTGTATGAGATGAGTGGATCAGCTTTGAGTACGAAGAGTCACCATGTTGCAATAACCCCTCATATCTGTGCAGGTGCTATTTATCAACCAGAAATGGTAATTGCATTATAAAGAAAATGATAAAATTCTGTAAGATTGGGATGAAAGATTATTTAAAGTGTTTTTTGTGTAGAAAGCTCGCTAGGCTTTTAGGCAGTTGTATAAGTTGCATAGTTCGAATTGTTTTAAATGGTTAATCACTTACTCTAAAGTCCATATCAAGACTAGAGCTAGTAACCACAGGATCACTCAATAGGGAATAATCAATGCCTACATATCGATCCACATCGGCTTGTACTGCACACACATAAAAAGAAGTCCAGAATTAGTGATGTATAGAACATGAAAACACAGAAATTATACAAAGTCAAAGCCTTGACTGACCTGGAACTGTTTCTAACAGCTGGTTGATTAGGACTAGTCCAGCATGATTCAGTGCAGGACAAATCTAAAATCAAATCAGTTTATATTAAAGCTCTTTTATAGATACTGTAACATTGCATGTAACTATAGTCAGAAAATAAACCTGTTTATTCAGGATGAAGCGCATTCCTGTGCTTAGGAAGGCTGAGACAAATTCGTAAACCTTCCTGCAAACATGAAGCATTCGAAAATTATTAAAATAGTAAAAGACATAGATACAATACAAATGTTTGAACACACCTTATCATTTAATATATATCAACATAAACATGTGTGTGTGTGTGTGTGTGTGTGTGTGTGTGTGTGTGTGTGTGTGTGTGTGTGTGTGTGTGTGTGTGTGT
>JAOTRQ010128686.1:0-18718 GCA_028565875.1 Hoplisoma paleatum | reverse complement strand
TAGGAGCAAATCTAAGAATTTTTCAGCACTTAAGTCCAAAATTCCACTCTAAGAAGTTTGATAAATACGGGCCCAGATCTCTAAGGGTGTTTTGCTCATGTGAGATACCATCATCAGACTGCAGACTCACGACTGCAGGATTAAACGAAGTTTTTAATTCCTACTTTTCTTGCTAAACCCTAGAGATCTACTAGACAACCTAATTGTTAAACTAGACACACTTTCTAAAAAGAGATAAAAAAAGAAAGAAAAAGTCTGACATTTCATTGTTTCCACTTTCTTTTGATGAATAAAGTTGAAACATTATGACTTGTTTATATATCGTATGCTTCCCCAGCTCTGTGATTATCTATGGTGTTGTGAGATTCAGCTTCTTATAGATTTGCTGTACTGTTTAACCAAACACCCAATGAAGTTAGACAAAAAGTGTTGCCGTCAACATTTTTATACCATTAAATGAATTAATCATTTTTACGAGAATATTAAAGCAGAAATTTGATAAAAATTATCCATCCATCAATTCATTATAAAATTTTGCCACAGCTTCAACCTATTAGGGTCTAGTTGGGACACACACTGGCACTGGGCGAATCAACACCAGTCTGTTGCAGAGCACACACACAGAGCAGTTTCCAATAAACCTTTGTGAGAGGAAGCCAAAGTTCTCAGACAAATCCCTAAATTGTGAAACCTGGGTATCAAACCCAAGACTTCTTGCTGCGAGGTAACCAAGCCACGCTTATGAAGAATTAAAACATTACATTTGTACATGATTCATCATTATCTAAATGCCGTTATGAGGGCAGTTGTTAAGGTATTAAACAAGCTATCAGAACCTCAGCGATGTTGGTTCAAGCCCCACACGGTTCCAACTGAAAGTGTCACTTTGAATAGATGTCATAATAAGAGCAGATCAGTATTTCTGACAACAGAACAACCTAAATATTGCCATGAACGATGTTTATTAAATGTCAACATCAGCTACTCTGCATTTTAATGCATTTTTTATATGAATGTTCTTTCAGGAGGAAATGTGCGCAGAATAAAATGCAAATATTTTCAAAAAGAAAAACAAGAAAAAAAATTGATAAAATTATACTACACAAACGAGTACAGGTAATTGTCCAAACAGCTAACAAAATGGGTACATTGTCATGTCAACCAATAATTAAAACATTGATGGTATTGAAAACATTTTCACAGCTTCAGTAGAGGCGGTCTTGAAAGGCCTCTTAGTAGGATTATTCCTTACCAGGTTCGCCTATAGACGGAACTTAATTTTGCCAAAAACAACAAATTTGGACAGTAATAACAGCGTTGTTCCCTTAGTTCAGCTTATTAATACCAGCAGATCAGTATTAGAGCTTCCGTATCCTAGATAAAGGCAATAGTGATAACTTTGTCCTAGAAATCTGATATGAAACAACATGTGGTCAACAGCATTGATACCTCTGCTTCACACAGCTCTCACAGTAATTTATAGATTGGCATCTCTAAAGAACAAGCTATTTCAGGTTGAAGCATATAATATAAAAAAAAAAAAAAAAAAAATCGCATAGCAAAAAAGAAATGATGAAAAAAAAAAAAGCAAATCAGCAGCTGCACTCAGCGCCATCCTGGCAGTTTTAATGCAGTCTCCACTGGACAGTCCACCCACACACCCACACACCCACACACACACACACACACACACACACAAAAAGTAAATCAGGTTGAAGGAATGAATCAAATATGCTATAAAAATGCTCTAAAAAGACATCAGGACATAAGACGATGCTGGAATGGAACTTTACAATGCATCTGTTGTGCCAATGTTCTTCTCAGCACAGTGCTGGTAGTTATAACAATCTTTAATCTCCACCCATGCTGAGATACGGGATAAATGCCTCAGGCTGAACTCGCATCAGATGACATCAGGAACGTTCACTACACCCTTAGAATACTGATCCTAAAGTCCATAACACACCTAAAGCCTGGTTTCTGCTTTTAGATGCAAGTTAGACCTTCATTCATATGTATTAGTAAACTTTAACCCCACAGTTTTGACTTTTGATTAAGATATGTCAATAAATATTTGAAACACATAAAAACATGTTTTATTTATTATGTAATGTGAAAAAGTGGCTAACCCTAACCATTTTGAGAATTTAATTTGGTCATTCATAAGCGGTTAATTATTGCTGGATTTAATATTTTTTTAAAAAAATATTAAAGTTAAAATCAACAATTTGTTAATAACAAACTAGGAAAACTGAAATGCTAAGGTTCAAATAAATTATAAGTTAAATAAGTGCATTTAACTGCACCACCATCATCGCTGTAGTATTCACTATGTTCTGTAGTTTGTGTTTTAAGCATCAGCAGATGAATTAAAACGAAGCTCTTTTAGGACTGATTTGGTATGTCACTCCATTTTGCATAGACGGGTGAGCGATAGTTTGTTTAAACCTTGTAAAAGAAAGAGGGGGGGGGGGGGTGAGGAATATACACATTTTCTTTCTGCAACAGCTCTGCTAAGGTGCTGCAAATTCTTCAATGAATCATGTTCATTACTACTCAACTTAAAACCTCATGTGTAAAGAAGTGTTTTAGGGGGTTCTCTTAAACTGCTTCAACGAAGCATAAACCAGGCTTCAGTCACCCCTTCATATTATAAACTATATAAACAGTATAAATTAAGTTGACATTCTTTGCTCATGGCGTTCTAACACCCTCCAACGATCACAGGTTATCATATTGCACATGCCAATGTCCATAAGAAAAATATGAGAGGTATTAATTACTGCATAATATTGAGTACACTACACAGTCAGCAGCAGACATTACTACACACCAGGGAAAAAGCAAACTGCAGAGGATCCGTCAATTTAGTCAGAGGAAGCAGCATTTGCAGTAACGAACAAAAAGAAAGCAATTCCCGTGCAACAGAAAAAATGAAAGAGAGAAACCAATCAGGGTTTGAAGCAAAGTCCCTTAGCTTGGCTGGACTTTTGTGATGATACACAGACACACACACGGGCTACTCCAGCAAGCAGATCGATGGACAATCAAAATCGGAAAACAGCTCAAAGGACAGAATGGAGGCAAAATGAAAGCATGTCTCTAAAAACAGCATTACATTGCACTCACTCTCAATGGTTTATATAAAAAGGCCCGAGACATTTCCACAGCAAGAAGCCTGAAACACCAATAGGAACAAGAAGAGAAAAAAATCTGTGTTTCCAGCAAGGTAGGCAAAAAGAAAACATTTTAATGATCTTCATTAAGCATCCATATCTAAAACGCATATCATAACTAGTCTCTCGTTTAACATTAACGCATAAAAAAGTTCAAACATTCTTTATCTCTTCAAAGCCCATCACTTGTGGGACAGATGCTGTATCTGCTTAGCCAGATTCACAATGTAAAAAGTATTTTCAAAGAAAATCTGCAACATCTGTGTTCATCTGAAGCTACTGGTTTCTTGGGTACATTCAGTTAAGCTGATCCTTCCACAATCCGGAAAACTCCAAGCATGTTCAAGTATTTCACTCGGCCTCCGTGTGCTGTCTAGCTCCAGTATGGCGAGGCCTATTGCAGTTTGAGCTTATAGGTAGAAAGCTCCATTGGCTTCAGAGTGATGACAGAGTTGTTAGACAGGGGAGCTTCTGAATACATCAATGTCAAAGACATGGGCTGTAGCAGCTGCAGGTCCAGACCTCGGAAGAGTCTGGAAATGGCCAACTGAAAACCACAAGCACATTATATATGCATATTAGAGAGCTAGTCATAAAATACTATTACATAAAGAAAACATTTCTGCTAATGACATTAAAGCAGTACGACAGCAGTAATAAAAAAAGATGATTACACTAAGATTACACTGGTAGTTTTTATTTCACATTCATAAGTGTGTGAAAACATTCGGAAAAGATTATTGTTGATAAGAATAATATGAATGATGGTGTAGACATTTATGTGCATTCTGTATTAAAAGTGTGGTCCAAATTTATGTGGCACAATAACAGGTTTGATCAGATCCATAGCTTCATGAACCATAGCTACATGCTTCCCACAATGAAACATAATACATGATACGTTTCCACCATTTTTTTTGCCAGACAGACAATGCAAGTTTCTTTTTTAAATGTATTATTCTTTAAAACAAAACACTGTTTGTGACGATCTATTTATTTCAATAATGAATGTTCTTAATACTACAAAATTATAAAAATAAAATTAAAAAGATACAAAATACAAAAATTAAAAACTTCATTGAGTAAGTGTATGTAGAAATAGGTCCAATGGTGTTAAGAGTACATGCTACAGATACTTTTCTGCACTTGATAGGCTATTTACTACTTTCATCTAAAAATATAAACACTGGTATATGTGAATTAAGTGTAAAGAGAAACAAAACAAATCTTATTTCAACTGATCAGAACACAGGGAGATAGAGAGTGCTATAAGGAGTAAATAACTAGTTTGTTTTGCTCATTTATAGCATCTAAGCCTGAACCCATGATGGGATTTAGTTTTGCACAGAACTGCATAAACCATACAAACAACTCCGGAAAAACAAGGTGAAATATCAAATACTTCAACAAATAACTGTGAAAGCAACCTGCTTTAAGCACACAAACACAAGTATGATGTACATTTTAACACTTATTTGTGCTTTTGCTCTGACACTAACCTTTCCCTCGGTGGTGGTGCAGTTAAATCCTGGGTTCTGTAGCTCTAAGCCACAGTCGAACCCCAGCCGGTGAATCAAGAGAGCCGTGTAGGGCGAAGGAGTGTCATCCTCCTGTAAACAACATCGCACACATTTACTCTGGATCGGTTTATGATTTTTCTCGTCTCGACCAAATCTAATTACTTTCACGGATTCATTCTTCCAACAGCTGAGAAATAAACAGTTTAATATAACAAATTCATCCTCATAAAACACAAAATCAGAAAATGCAGTGCCATCATTGTAAAGAAATAATTGTAGACGATAAACAAGTAAAAGTGCTTTCCAAGTGTTTTATGCTAACCAAACTGTAAACAGTTGCATTTTTAATACTTTTACCAGTAATTAAGTTATCAGCTAAAGAATTATAGATACTAAAATGTTTCTGTTTATACAGACCTGTATAAACGATCTAAAAATTCTAGGTAAGGCACTACTGAAGGCAATGCAAAACAACACCGTCGCCTCAATGCAGTAATTTTTCTTTTATTGCTCTGCGCATCATATGCACAGCATAATAAGTCACTGCTACAATGTTAGAGTAACACTTGTAGATTTGAGCTAATCGATATTGAACAACAGATTCTTCTAAAATGTTGGAGCCTAAACATCAATTCCCAACTGTATGCAGGAAAAGCGACTATTTAGAATCACATGCACTCCATTGTTTTGATAGCAATAGTGGTCCCCCTTGTGGTCTGCATAGTTTTGATGTGTGACACTGTCGATTTGATGCAGATATGTCTATATCAGTCTAAACTTGATTCCACATTTCATGTCTAAGATTGATACTTTGCGAATTGATAAACTGCTGATAGATCCATTCCCGAGAACGATAATTTCTCCTTTAAACAAACAGAGCAAACTGGAAAATGATGAAACTTAATTCTTAATAAAAGAAATTAAAGTTAATAAACTTAATACAATTAATTCTAGATACATTTGTTTTATGAGCATGTCAAAATTGCAGATTCCTTCATGAATGTAAATGAGTACTGTCTCAGTGCAGAAAGGAAAATGTAGATGAAAAACTGGTGCTTTTCTTAATGTCTGCAGTGTTAGAGAATTCTAGAATTCAGTGTTAGATTATTTTAGAACCAATGTGTCACCAAATCTTTATTATTAAACTGGAAGCCACCTGAATGGAATTTTGCATTCCAATGATTTTGAACTTGTAGTACGAATAATAAAAAATCTCATTTAATAAAGTGATATAAGCCCACTAAAATATCATTAAATGCACAAATTACCTGGCCCTGGATGCTCCTAAGGTTAAGCAGATGAAAATCACAGGGTACTGCACTACCCAGTGGGGAGTAGGTATGAATGGGAGGAATGCCATTGCTTTTTGGAATGACTGGCAGTGCCATCACCTCGTGGTTTAAGATGGCCGACGTGATGTGACTCAGCATAGAGGGGAAGCTAACTGGTCCACTATCAGCAACCTGTGAATAAAGTGAATAAAAGGTCTAAACACTCCTAGTTAATAAGCACGTTCGTGTTCAAAAATCAGACCAAGATGAATCATTTTAGATTGGTTGTAAAATAATGTTGGTGCATAAATTTGAACCAATCCCACGCCAAATTATGTTAAACAAACGTACGTGATGACCACCGTGAACTGACGCGAATAATCCAATAGAAAGTTTTCTCAAATTACAGCAAAGGAATTTTATCATCTCAAAGCAAACCTCCACAGAAACCACCAAAAATATGCAACTTTTATAGTTTCAGAAGCCAGAGCACTGACCTAAACTCATGTCATGTGTATTTTGTTTTAACAGTGTTCACTTTTTCACTGTTTCTCGCTCGCTCGCGCACGCACGCACGCTCGCGCACGCACGCACACACGCACACACGCGCACACACGCACACACGCGCACACGCGCACACGCGCACACACACACACACACACGGCAAGAGCACTATTTTATATTTTGGCGTATGTGTATCTTACGACGGGCACCAACCCTGACTGAGGGACTCTTTTATTGTTTCAGACATGTAATCTTGGGCTTTCTTGCTTTGTGTGTCATACACTCGGTCTTATTCACTGCACCACACAGTGTAGGTTTTTATTTCTTTCTCAGCTAAGTAATCATAGATCATTTTAAAGCAGCTAATTGTATACCTGGTTTATATGTGTTTTAAAGGGAAACTGTTCAGTCATATAACGTTTATATGTGGTTTGATTTGTTGCTGGGGTTTATTGTATATAGTTTGTATGTATAATATAGTATGTATAAGATGAGCAGAATATTTTTTCTTGACTTTCTCGTTGTTTTAAATATGCCATTATATTCTATGCTATCCACAATATGTATGCCCTTCGGGTGGATTATATTCAAATGGTTTAAATATGATTTTCAGACTATAATCTGTTTTTGCTTTTATTAGTGTTCTGTATAGATGGAGTAGCAGAATGAAGTCAGCAGATTATTTTGTACCAGCATAGATTTTCATGTTGAGTTTTCTGGCTCATTGAGTTCAGTTCTTTGATATGTGGAATAAATGAGAAATGTTCCTCTTTTATCACTGACAGGAAGTTTGTGGTATCTACAATTTTGATCACTTTTTCATGAAGCAATGTGTCGATAGTAGAGTCTATTAATTTTTTTACACAGCCAAAGATAAACACATAGAGGATTATTTATGATAGAACCAAATGCACTGGAATATACTGATTTATGTTTTTGTTCATATCCTTAGTAGTGTAGCTTTTACATTGGGACCTCAGGATAAATTGCTAAATGTGTCATTGTTTATATTTCTATAATATATTTTATATATACTCCCGTTTCTAAATGTGTATATTAGAAGATGTTTAAAAGGTAATAATGGGGTTGATTCCACATTGTATGTCTGCATCACCTCTTGTCAGCCAATCACAATTTTGCTGAAGAGAATATATATAAATGCATACAGTTTATCAACATGTCTGTACACATTCTATTATCATAGACGTCTGCCAAGACAAAATCGATCCAACTGATAGGTCCAGGTTGCTGGTGTAATTGAGAAGAATGCATTTAAGGGTGGGTTTAAATTTTCCTTCCATCATTACTCCCTAACCACCTTAGAGTCCAGCAAAAAGATAAGAAGAATCACAGACCATCAGTCACTGCATAACAGAGCTGCAAGGATATATTAAATTTACTTGGCCAATGTGGTGATCGATTGACCCTGAGCCACTAGGGATCTCACCAAGGATAGAACCTGAGCAGTCAAATTGATTGGAGAGGGCCTCTTCAACCTGCACATGCAAAGTCTGGGCCAAGGTTGAGTGAACGGCAGCTATAGCTCTGGCTTTTCTAAAACAACATCAAGATTACTTTTAGTGAAAACACTGGATGAATCTCATGGCAAACCAAGAACCTTAAACACACACTGCTTACAAGAAGCCAGAGGAATTATTATACCACAAATTCAGATGTGCAATTCTGATAGAAACCAACCCTAAATGTGGTCAATAAAATCAAGTTGCAATAAAGTACTAGGTTAAAAGTCTCTCTATATATGCAACCAGTGTTATAACATGTACAAATTAAGTCACAGAGTTGGATCACATTAGAAGTTTTGAAATGATTCATCTTGGTTTCATTTTTTAAATATATAACTCTACTGTTATAGACTACTAGAGAATAATATCACTCATACAAACTATACATTACACACAAAATGTTTTCCTTACTAGAGGGAAAGCTATATGACACAAACAATAAAGGGTACTCAACACTGTCACTGCCCACCCAAAACACTTCCCCTATTCATGACTGTGCGGCAAAACATTCTACAAATTCACTGTGTTTACACTGAAAAATGGTCTTGATTATGTGTGTGTCATATATTCTCGATTATACAGTCATTTTATTACATACTATATATTACTCATTTCAGAGTAGTTCCTATATCTACCATTAGGCGTCATCAAGATTCGCTATTCAGATTAGTTTTTGCACAATCTACTATCTACTCATCTTATTAACCATATAGTATTTAAAATGGACTAAAGTACAAAAATTACTATTATTTTCGGTTTAGCCTAGAGACAAAAAAATTCAGTGTAGTCTAGCCAAGAAACAAGTTAATTCGACAAGTTGTGTCTCCTGGAAGCAATAAACGACATAGGGTAAAGTATACATGTATATTCATATTAAAATTGACATTGATTGCCTTAATGTAGCCTTATTATTACTAACATATAAAACATTGAGATCAGACAAAAACAAAGATGCTAAATGTTTAATAGTGATTTACAGTTATAAACTGTATTGACTAAGCTTTAGCTAATCTAATAAGGTACTAAGCTTTTTAGCAGTCTGTAAATAGTGAGCTCTGAATTCCTGTTTTGAACTCTTTCCCACTTCACTGTTTTCGTGTTTCACACGAAGCAAAAAACAAAATGGGGATCCACGAAGTGTCAGCTAGATCTTACATTTAATTAACCAAAGAGTGTTCGAATTTTAGCTTATCTTGAAATACATTGTTGAATTTAATGTCTGGATTAAATGACTTCATTTGAATAAAAAACACATCTTAACAAGAGTTAAGAAGCAATTGCTGTTGAAACACATGTGTACAACTAGACATTGTGTTATAAGGTAATTATAACAGTCTAATGTTACTAATGGTGAAAGACAAATGAAAATAACTGAGTCCCTAATGCATAATTATATCTGACAAACTACACTCAAGATCCAGATCTGGCCCACGGGTTAACAGCCCTGCAATGTAATACAGTAAGTGCAGACAGATGATTAAGACACAGATAGCCAGCTACAGCAAAGCAGCTGTAAATGTACAAAGAAGATCACTCATCAACACTATACACAGGATATTAACTTAGTAAAATGGTGCTATACGGCACTATCAATACCTGATGAGCATCTACAAACTAAAGAGAAGATTCTAAAAATGTTGTATTATTGTACGTAAAGCCAGACAATTAAAAATATACTACCTTGTCAACTACTTTAAAGTAACCTGTAATTGAATTGTTTTTTATTAACAGGTAATCAATCAACCTGCCATATTAAAGAATCAGAGGTAAAACATTATTCGTCCGCTTAGACTCCATCACAGTAAATAAACAGCTTTATGCAGGATGCAGACATTAAATTTGTGATATCAAATAAAGAAAAACTGAGAGAATGCATTGCGGTGGAGATGTGCTAGCATCACTAACAGGATCTACGACAAACAGTTCTGACAGGATTCTAAAATTACCTCTTTCATTTCTTTTCCTAAAACAAATGGGACGAGTTTACTTATCATGTGTCTAAAAGTGGCATAAATGCCAACGTGCTGCATGCAGTAAGGAGGAAGTGAAAAAGATATACATAAAACAGAATTATAGAGGAAGAGAACAGTCATGAATAAAATGTGCATAGTCACGAACACTAATTCAGAATAGGTGTCTACTTAGGTTTGTAAACTTCCCAGATGTTTGCTGTCACTAAGTCTAGCTAATTCTGTTACACAGACCCCAAGTTCATTTGAATAAATCTAAAATAAACATGCTCATTAAGCAATAGTTTGAAACATTAATCTAAATCATGATTTAGATGATGACAAATATTACAAATAAAATATTTGAACCTACTCTCCTAACAGCAGTAACAAACACACTGTAGAAAGCTCAGTTTCTACTTTGGATTTCGATTTTTCATTTGCTTTGTACCTTATCACTGTAAGTCAATTAAATGCAATGTTATGTACTGCAAAATCTTTACTGACCAACAATTATAAGTAACTGTTGAAACGATTCTAATGTTTTAATGAGCCTTATAGTAGTAATATCCAAATGCTAATGAGGAACTGAAGAAGCTCCAAAGTGAGAAGAAATTTACCATTCAAATAGTTTAAACAAACAAATGGAGTGTCACTCACATGGCTGTTACTGGATCTCTTTTCTAGTAGAAGCCGGAAGCGGTTGGCTGTTTTTTTGTTGTCCTTCAGACCTTGTCCTAGACCCCGGTTATCATCCTGCATCAATCTACGATCTAATACAACCTCCAACTGGCCTGTGAATTGAATAATAATGGTTTATGAGAGCTTTGGTATGTGCTACCCCCTTCACTATGTACAAGGATTCTGATCTATAGAACTCACCACTATTGAGGCTGGTGACCCCCAGGGCTTGAGCAGTGTGAAGGGTCAGACGATATTGGCTGTCTTGTATGTAAGCCATGGTTGGCATGGGGTAGAAGTTGGCCTGCAGCGGCAGTTTCTGTAAGTATCTGCGTGGCTGGATCTGTAAAGTATGTGAATATTATAAATCAAATGAAAGGTACAACTTCAAAACTTGAACAAAATCAGAACAAAATATATTATAAAACAAAGAATGGTTTCGAAAATAGGCCAAATCAAATAAATAATTTATTTGTAACAGTCTGGTCCAAACTCAATTTCACTTAAGCTATTTACTTTTTTAATGTCATGCTTTACACTTTACATTCATGACAGATATAAAGACAAACAACTTGGAATATTCATTTGACCTCACATGTTTGAGTACCGTGGAAGGAAACTGGAGCACCAGGATTAAATCCATGCAGACAAGGACATGCAAACTTAGCCAAAAAAGATCAAACCTGGAGATCAAACCCAGGACCTTCATGTTGTGAGAAGAGTGCTACCCAGATCAGTGAGGGCTTAATGATTAAAGTATTGGGTTAGACACTAGAAGGTCACCAGATCAAGTCTCACTGCCACTGTTGGGTCCCTGAGCAAGGACTTTAATCCTCGATGGTTCAAAAAATTTTCGCTTTAAATAAAAGCATCTGCTAAATGCAGAAAATTTTAATGCTACCAACTTAGTCACTGTGCCACCCACAAATGCCACTGTTCTTCCCACTATTGTTAATCCGATTTTTATAAACGTTTTGGGATATGTAACAAAACAAATAAAAAAAAATTAATAAAAATTAGATGGTCTATGGGCTCTGCAAAAATGTTCATGGGGCATATTATTAGTATTAATTGAATAGTTGTAGATGCTGAACTGATTCATAGCAACATATTAAATACAGTATCATATAGGCAGGACATAATTACTTTTATCTCTTTATAGCAGGAGCAACAATTACCTTCCTGACAAGTAAGATTTGAGTGCTCAAGAAGGCTGCAAAATCGCTTCTGGGTCTACTCATCTCACTTAGTAAACAAGGTGGATGAATTATTAATGAAGAAATAACTACTTGGAAGCTCTTTCACTGATAAATTGTGATTGAAGTACTTATGCGTTTAAGAATTTGGTGTTTTCATTTACACTTAACTTTCACACTTTTAAGAATACATTCTGTGGTACGGTGGCAATCTAAAACTCCACCATGATTGGTTTTACTAACTAAACGTGCTGCACTGTGCGCTTCCTGAGGAGATGATGGATGTGGATGCTCTGTCAGATAAATGGCATGGCAGGGTGGTAGGACTGGAGGGCAGGTTTTAAGAGGTGAATGTTCATGCCGTTTTATAGATGAAACAAGCAGAGTCTGTGCCATAGACTGGGAAAGCAGTGATGATAGTCCTCAGGCATGGAGGGTTCTGGCTGTAATGAGTTAGTCTGAGCCTGTTATGAGACACCATACAGTGTGGTAAGAGACTGTCCACGATCCTAATGCAAGTCCAACTGTTACTGAAGTGCCGTTGCACTGTTGAATTCTGGCACACAGCCAGAGAAATGGAGGAAGTGACTCCAGGTCTTGAGCAGCCTGAAAGTTTAGTTTAATAAGTGTGTTAAGGAATTTAAGCTTTACATGCAAGAGGATTTGAGGTTCAATCCTGAAGTGAAGCAGGACATGATATTTCTTTATGGTGTGTGTCTGCATGGGTTTAGTCTAGATGCTCTGGTTTTCTTCCAAAATCGAGAAAAAAAATTCTAAGGTGATTCTGAATGGTCCAATTTTATTTTGGACAACCTTTCATGACACACAAGGACATTTCCAAGTAAATTAATAAAACAGTTGTAATAAAAATAGATAGTAATAAACTAAAAGTAATAAATAATTCATAACTCTTAGCCATATCATTCTGTTTACATTGTGTTGCTGCTGTCTGACTTATCCTGAAGCTTCACAAAGTTCCATGTATCATGGTTTGGTTGATTTCCATCTAGGTTTTGTTTTGTTTTTTGTTTTTCCCCCCAAGAGGCACGGGTTCGAGTGATTTTCACCCGACGTCAGTGATACAGAGAAACATGGGTAGAATTTACCAGATGTTAGTATTTGTGTTTTTTTTTAAATCAAATCTACCCAACGTTACGGAATGTGTTACTAATCTTAACGGTAGGGTTCTAGGGTTAGAAATGAAAATGGAGGATTCAATAATCAAAAAGGTTGTTACTCATCACTTGGTATGACTCACAAACTTAATTTTCTGAATACAAGATTGCAAATATTCAGGGAATGCATAAAAGTCTTGATTTGAATTAATCAAGAATTAATTAACTGCGTAATCTATGAGGCATTGAAAACCACCACATTTCTTTGATCTAACCAAAACGGTCAAGGCATTAAAATGCAACTTGAACTTCTTTCAGTGACTTATGCAATACATATCAAAAACGGTGGAAATGCCTTGGTCAGAGAAGTCCATGGTTCAGCTTGTTCCCAGGAACAAAAGTGAAAAAAATTAGATTGTGCAAAGTAAATAAGTTCCATGATATAGAGGTGCACTGCCCAGAGCATAGTGACCTGTTGTGCATGATGGAAATATAGGTGAAGAGGCATATACAGATATAAAAGATATATATTATCTCAAGGCTACGACTTTTAACTAGATTCTAGAGAAACAAAAGCCACACCTATATCTTTTCAAAAATCTCTTGGAGCAGAAAGATTTTGCTGAAAAGTATTGGGACAATCCTATAAATCGACTAAATCCCCGTGTTTAGGTCCTTTGATAGTGCCCTTACTTTCAAATCAGTATCTATGACGACTTAGGAATGCTCTCTAGCCACCGGGTCACAGCTGCCCCAGAAAAAGAAAAGAAAAGCAGCTGTTTTATATTTAAAAACCGGTGTAGAAGCCGCCATTGGCGGTTTAACAAGATTGTGATGAGCTACTTCATGCATGAATATAAAGACTTACCTGAAAGCCATTGAGGTCAGTGTAAAACTTATCTTCACTACGAATGTCTGTTACAAAACGCATAGCCAGCTCCTTATTGTTCTGATCTCTGATGTCCACCAAGGTGGTAATGTCCAGAGACTGACCATCAACACCTGGAAAAGAATTACATGTAAGCCAGAAAATGCTAAAAGGGGTGCCTACTTAGTTTTCAAATGCAAGATAAGGGTGTGAACCTGGAATGTTGTGTATGCGGATGGTCTGCTGGAAATGCTGATAATATGTGACCACCTCTGAAAAAAGAGGACCTTCGACGACACGCACAGTCGGAGGCTCGTTCGAAACATAGGGCTGTGAAACATATAAATCGGCATGATTTGAATCTTTATTGTGGCTAATCTTTGATTGCATAGCTCAAATAAAATGAATTAATAAGTCACCTTGGCATTGCCATCTGGTAAGAAAAGATAGGCCCCACTTTTGTCTTTGGAGGACCGAGTTCCATAGGTGAGGAACTGGATCTTCACCCTTAACTCCTGAGGATCGTCCCTACGTCGGATACTCTATATAAAAAAAAAAAGAAAAGCAGAAGCGTAAGAAGAGAAAAACAACAATGTAATATTCATTTCACACCCAACACTTCTCCTATTTACTACCCTGTGATTTAGCCACTGAATCTTTAATGTTGAATCATGTTTTAATTGACAAATCAAATTCTAAACATGAGGAGAAATGATTACACCACTATTATTTAGGGTTGAACTGGATAGTACATTTTAAATATCCACCCGGAACCGGAAAGCACTTGATATCTGGAGCACTATCCTGCTGGAACCGGATAGTTGATACTCTGCTCTATTTTGCAATAGCAACTACGGAGAATTCGAGATGGGTGACAAACGCCGACCAAAACAGAACTAATAACCAAACAATAATCAGTAAATCACAGTTCAGTTTCAGTTAAAACTTCAACTTGCAAAGTTTATTAATGTTACTTCCTTAAAGTCATCTTAATGTTGCTGTGAGAAGTCTTTATTTAGATTACTTTGTACAGTTATTTGTTCACTATTACTAATACATTCTATCAATTAGTCATCAGTGCACAATTGGGGGTATTCGTACTTATATTTAATTCATAAGCCGTTTATTGGAGATGATACACGGGTGTCACTGTCTGTATTGTAAGGCTGATTTCTATGTCAAACTTTGTAATATAAAAACACATTTCACATGCAAAAATTTAACAAAATGGCAAAACCTTTATGTAGATGTATGTAATTTACGTAAAAAAAATATTCATACAAAGCATTAAACTCAGTTATTTTGAGAAGTGACTAGTGTGTGTCTTACTGGCACACAATAAATAGAACGAAACATCTCTTTCCCTGCATTTTGTAGCTTCAGTGGTTCATTTCAGCGTTGGTGCACATTTTACCTGCACTTTTCAAAGCAATGCGTGCCGTGATAACTTTGCCGACCAATTCGTATTTTCATGTTACGTTAAATGACCCAAAATTATCTGGCTGAATATCCGGCACGGCGGCTTCATTTCCGGCTGAAACGGATCGGCAAGCCAGAACCAAATATCCGGTTCAACCCTGCTATTATTCTTCTTTTCCATTTTCCACATTTAGCAGACACTTTAATCCAAAGCAACTTAGTTACAATGGAACATCACTTTTGTGGATTAAGAGAGTTGCTCAGGGGTCAAACAGTAGAAACTTGGTGGTAGGGGGACTTAAACCAGTGATAATCTGTTCTCTTGCCCAGTACCTTAAGCACTAGATCATGACTGCCCACTCGTTTGTTTATTATGGTTTTATTGTCTTTACTTTCAATATATGCACTGTATTTATTATTTACACAGGTTTCATCAGTACACAAGTGCATATCAAATACATTGATGGACAATTTTGTCTTTGGACTCTGTGTAGTCCATGGGAAAAAAACGAACAAAAATAAAAGGTCCAGCCAACCAAGGGATTAAACCCATGAACTTTTTGATGAGCAGTCGCAGGTTTACGAAGTTACTAAGCCATGGGTTAAGGTACCTGGCTAATAATCATGAGCAAGCTTAACCACTACCAGGTTGCTGCTGTTGGGTCCTTGCGCAAAGACCTTAAAAGTCGTTTACACAGTAATTGCCTAGATTGTATACCATCACATTGCAGCAATTCTGCACAATGCAGAACATGTAAAAACTAGATGACAAAGAAGGTGACTAACTGTTTTGGTATTCTGATGGTTCATGCCACACTGCTAGGACCGCTTCAATTCTCATTGACATGACCTTTACTTGGATGTAGAATGTCAGCTATTAATCAAATCACAAGTCCCTGTCTGGAAATTTCTACCATTAGTGTATCCAATTTGTTCAAATAGATCTGCACTTCACTTTAGTGCTTTATAGACTTGGTTATTATCACCATGCAGACCACATTGTTTACACACACTCGCCAACATTTAAATAATGGTTACTCTCTTTCCTGGCCTAGATAAATATTTTACATCATAAGCAAAATGTCCTGCACAGACAGAGCTGTTTAAGCAGAGACAACCAATTAAGGCTATATATCCAGCTTTTCATTTTCGAGTATGTCAGATGACTAGCCTGGGCGGTTGTACTACATGTTTCTCTCAACCATGACATAAATTCAGGAATAGTGCCTTTCTGGAAGAATTGGCAGAACATGTAAAGATTCAGCATGAATCTATTTATTTGTGTTTTTTAGCGACATGTCATACACATATATGTGTGTTATATATGGAATGGTTGAGCTATTGTCTCAATTTGTCCAGTTATATTTTTGTTTTTATTCTTGCTAGGAAGTTTAGGACCTTTGTTCTGTTTATTTAATCGAGAGATTCTTCAATAGTTCCAGGTATTTTAAGTGAACTCTCTCTCTGGTGCGTTCTAGTAAAAATGTGCTTTATCATCAGCTGTGTTTGGAATATCACATGTAGGTGCATTTCATCCTTTTATTAAGTATTGGTGATGTATGTGCTTACCTCTAACATGCCTGTGGTTTCAGAAAAGCCCAACGTGATATACTGGCTCTGGATATAGAAGGCCTGTGAATCAGCTATCTGAGTGCGAACAGGAAATGGATCAACTCGCTGTACGCTCTGACCATGCACTCTCAAGACTGTTTCTGAGCGCAGAGTCATGGGCGAGTCGGTGGAGTCATACAGATGAAACACGGCCAACCCCAAAGCAGGAAGCCGTGCCATAAAGGAAGCCTGCAGAGGTCAAAATGCAGAACAGAAGAGGAAATACAGATAAGAAGGGCCCATCTGAAACCACGCTTACAATGCCAGTTACAAGCAGTCAGGCATAAACACTAAGAACATGCATACCACACACAGGTGTTTCCTGTTTTAAATAAGTGCTGTGTCTCAGCATTACTTGTAGATCAGCTTATATAACTTGGAAGAAGATCAAGCTGAACAGACATATTTGACAATATAATATAGCTCAAAGGAATGTTTTGGCAAGACTTGTATATTTAAATCACTTCTATTAGACTTAACACATTTGTTGAGTTT
Source organism: Hoplisoma paleatum (assembly GCA_028565875.1). Classification (NCBI taxonomy): domain Eukaryota; kingdom Metazoa; phylum Chordata; class Actinopteri; order Siluriformes; family Callichthyidae; genus Hoplisoma; species Hoplisoma paleatum. The sequence continues at coordinate 1,390 of JAOTRQ010128686.1, read as the reverse complement.
ATTTGGCAGGCAACGCCTCATACACACCAGGTAAACTTCTCCACTCATCTGCACGGCTGAGCTCCACTGTGGGCTGAGCTGCACTGGCAGGGTCTGGCCATCCTCGGTAAGAACTCTGACATGTACGGAGTTCACCAATACAGTGACCACACAAAGGCGTTCCTGCTCCACTGGATTATACAACACCACATACCTGAACAGGAGCAGACAGTTTAAGCTTTCACTTAACCAGTATGCATAATTAATTACTTATATACATAAACAGAAGATTATTAACATAAAGAACAGACATTTTACAGTATTCAACAAAATGATAGTAATAAAGTAAACTAACAAAGCAAAACTTTTGTTTTAAACCTTTTTAATCTACTATCACATGCATTTTCCCTCCTTTCCCCTAAATTTATTATTATAAAATAAATTGGTTGCATTCTTTTTACTGCTGCCAACACCTAACCTTCCTCAAGGAGGGTCGCGCTGAAACTGCTCCCTTGGACACATGGTAAAATGTTTTTTTTTCCCACAAGCTGATACAGAGCCACAAGTAGATCAATAAGACGTATGAAACGTCGAGCACTGATCCACAAAATTACTTGTCTCTATATGAGCCAGTAAACACAGTTATTGCAGCAATACTAATGAATCCCTTCAGTTTTCCCACCCTCAGACACAGCAACTAGCTAAGCTGAGCTCAAAATCTCAGCAACAACAGACTAGTGTGTTGCATCCTCCGATTGACCTTTATACCTTGTGAACAATCATTTTAACCTGTGCTGAGCACAATGAAAGGCACCAATACAAACACAGTACAAATAACATAGCATTGTAAAGTGAAACACTAAGAAAATTCAACCTTTCATTGACAGCTTAACACAGTAGAGTTTAAAGCAAAAACAGCTTTAACTGAAGTATCAAAGTATTTTAGGGCCAAGTTATAAATATTGGAGTTTATAGCAAGTGCATTTTTCTTTAGTCACTAGAGGGGCATTGGAATTTATGGGCTACTGAGTAGCTAAAACGTTTATTACAGCACAGCCGATTATAACAGAGTTCAGTTATGGTGGTAATAAGGTTCATACACATAAAACGAATAAAAGTACCAACTTGATTAATAACCGCCTGCACTGCTAATTTGTGTTGATACAGTAGTACCGACTGGATGTGATAAAGAAGCATGATCTAACATTTGGATAGTACTACTTTAATGTTAAATAATACTGAGAAGTATTCTACTTCAGAAGAAGTATTCTATTCACCTACCGTGTTTCCCCGATAATAAGACACCCCCGATATTAAGACGTATCGGGGGTTTTAGGGGGGTCGGCTAATATAAGCCGTACCCCGAAAGTAAGACATATGTCTGCCAAAACTCAGCAAATGCGTAAAACGA